>PVIC010049804.1:0-13073 GCA_004025085.1 Thryonomys swinderianus | reverse complement strand
TGAGGATAAGTTTGAGCCTGATCCATGCTACTCTGGGTAGCAAAAGACCCCAGGCCCCAGCTCACCACACCTTTTATTCAGTACCTCTTGAGTAACAATGTAACAGCCCTGTGGGCAGGGCAAACATCTCCAATAGTTCTAAAGACATTATGCAGATGAAGATCCGGCTGGGCAGGGCAGATACCCACAATGGAATAGTCCCACCTTGAGGCACCACAGCATGTGGGACCACCGGGAGTCTTTGTTGTTAGCAGAGGTAAGGGCAAGTTGAGTCCAGAGTCCGAGTTGAGTCCAGGAAGGCCTGATCAATTTTTGCCCTTATGATTATTTCTCCCAAAACATGTTCCCAACACTTCAGCAGGCCTCTTTGAATTCATGTGCAAATCCATGGTCTGGTTCCACAAGTCCATGGGATGGCAGGGGAAAATGTTATGCTGGCCTTGGCAGGAGTCTTCTGGACAGTAGAATGGGGGTTCCTACCTGGACAAACTTCCTCTAGAACCCAGTGAGAGCATCAGTCATACCCAGTGTATTTTAAGCATTGTCTTTGTATTTCAGATATCTGCGCAAAGGTCAAGTCTACTTCTAAGTAGGTCAGCTGTGCTTGGGCCAGGTGAGTGAAGGCAGCCATGGCATTCTGTCATGGTAGAGACAAAAGTTCTCGCTTTGGGTGGCTTACTGCCCCTCTGCTCCCTTCGCAGTTTAAGCATGGGACCAGTGAGGGTCAGGCTGTGGTTGTGTCACAGTCACATACTCTTTGTGCTGAACTCCAAGGTCTCAAAGAAGATTTTTTTTCTGGGCTAAGCTCATAGCCATCACTTCCTTCTCTTCTTATCTCTGCCAGTCCTTCAGTCTTGGTTTTGGTAACAGCTTCACAGAGACAGAAGTTTCATGATGCACACTTCACCTATTTCAAATGTACAATGCAGTGGTTTTTGTAGTTATACAGAGTAGTGTAATTATCACCATACTCAGATTTAAGACACTGTGTTACCACCAAAAAAAGCCTGTACCATTCATCAATCACCCTAGTATCTTGCCACCTCCCCAGCTCTATCAACCACGTATTTATTTTCTATTTATGTGGCTTTTTCTCTTCTAGACATTTCTTATATGTAGACTCCAACAGTGTGAGCCTTTTTTCACTGCTTTCTGTCATGTAGCAAGTTTTCAGGTATGCATCAACCTGGTTTGTGGTTCAAACCAAATAACCAAATAATATTCATTTTTATAAACAAATAATATTCCACTGTATGGGTATATCACAATTTATCCACTAGGTAGCTGATGGCCATTTGGGGCTAGTACCAACTTTTAATTATTATGAGTACTACTGCTATGAACATTCATGTGCAAGTCTTTTTTTTTTTTTTTTTTTGAGACAGGGTCTTGCTGTGTAGTTCAGGCTGGCCCTCAGCTCACTATGTAGCCCAGGCAAGCCTCGAACTCAGCAATCCTCCTGCCTCTACCTCCCAAGTGCTGGGATTACAGGCATGAGCTACTATGCCCAGCACTGTGATATGTGTACTGATTGCTGGTGTGAGTCACTAGGCCTGGTATTGTTGTATGTGGTTACTGGGGAGTGAACCAAGGACCTTGTGTTTGCTAGGCGGGTGCTGGAACCACTGAGCAAAATCTCTGGGCCCGATGTGCAAGTTTTTGTATTCTCCACACTTGATCTTAGCCAAAAGGCCGAGAAGCGATAAGTTTTTGTATTCTCATTTAAGGAAAGACCTAGGAATAGAATTGTTGAATCAAATGGTAATTCCATGTTTAATTTTTTGCAGAAATATCTGACTTTTTCATAATGGCTTCACAATTAACTCAGTTCTAGTGTAAAAAGACTTCTTGTGTTGATTCTACCAAAATTGTGTAAGTGTTCAATCTAAATTGTACTAGAGCTGAGTGAATATTTTAATGTCACAACAACAGGACACATTCATGGTGTCTAGTAAGCACTGTGTGTACATTTTCATGCCTCAAGCATTGTGCATGCATTTTCATTTCTCACATACAGTGTGTGCATTTTGATTCAAATAGTGTACATTTTTATTCCTCAAGTACTATGTGTGCACTTTTATTCATATACTGCATGCATTTTCATTCCTCAAGCAGAGTATATATTTTTATTCCTCAAGCATTGCATATGCATTTTCATTTCTCACATACTTTGTGTGCATTTTAATTCAAACATTTTGTGTGCATTTTTATTCTTTAAGTACTATGTATACATTTTTATTCATAGTGTTTGTGTGCTTTTATTCCTCAGGCACCATGTGTACATTTTTATTTTAAAACATAAGGGTCTGTGCACATCACTGCAGCTCAAAATACTCATTGCACTCACTTATTCTGAATGTTTGGGTTTGTTGCTCACTTGTTCATTCTTGGCTCAGACAGCTGAAACACAAAGTGAATTGTCTGGTGTGGCGAAGACGGTGTGTTGGATGTGTGTAGTACCCTCAATCCCTCCATAAAACAAACAAACAAACAAACAAAAAGGATATTAAAGCGATTGATGAGGGGTGAAGAGGAGAACAGAAGAGGACAAGTAGCAACAGGATTTGGGAAGACACAGAGCAGGTCATAAGTAGAGATGACTCAGCTCAGCAGTATTGCAAAAGCTGACATTCAATCTAGTAGTAAATAAAGCTGAAAAAAACCTAGTATATGCCACAGAACTCCCAAGAGACCAGGAATCATAGCCACACAAAAGTGGGGAGGAGAGGCTGGGGATTTAGTTCAGTGGTAGTATCCCTTTTTTTTTTTTTTTTTTGAGACAGGGTCTCACTTTGAAGTTCAGGCTGACCCTGAACTCACTATGTAGCCTAGTCTAGCCTTGAACTCACAACAATCCTCCTGCCTCTGCCTCTCAAATACTGGGATTACAGGCATGAGCCACCATGCCCAGCATTGTGGTATGTGGTACCAGGGATCAAACTTGGGGCCTTGGGCTTGCAAGGCAAGCGCTGGAACCACTGAGCTAAATCTCTGGCCTAGTAGTAGAATTCTTCTTTAGCAAATATGAGGCCCTGGGTTCAGTTCTCAGTACCAAAAAATTCATAAAGGAAAGACCCAAAGCGGGGATGAGCAAGGTCCTGAGTTCAATCCCCAGTGCAGAAAAAAAAGTGGGGATAACACTAAACCTTCTGCAAGAGAAGTCAGGTAGAATTCATGGAGACATTGGCTTAGGGAAAGACTTTATGAACAAAACCTCTATAGCACGAGAACTAGCAGAAGGAATCAACAAATGGGATCTCATCTTATCAAAAAGCTTCCACACAGCAAAAGAAACTACCAGCAGAGTGAAAAGACAACCAACAATATGGGAAAAAATCTTTACTGGCTGTTTCTCAGACAAAGGACTACTATCTAGAGTATATAAAGAGCTTTAAAATCAGCCCCCCCAAATGTAAAGACCCAATTCAAAAATTGGCGTGTGAAATGAACACTTCCCAGAGGAAGAAGTAAAAGCAGCCAAGAAGCATATGAAGAAATGCTCAGCATCACTGGCTATTTGAGAGATGGAGATGAAAACACACTGAGATTCATCTCAGTCCACAAAGAATGGCTGCTATTGTAAAATTAACCAGCAAGAAATGCTGGTGAGGCTGTGGGGAGGAAAGACCCATTCTCCACTGTTGGTGCAAATGTAGACTGGTACAACCACTGTGGAGATCAATGTGGAGATTCCTCAAAAACTAGGATTAGAGGTCCCATTTGACCCTGCTATTCCCCTGCTAGGAATATTCATGAAAGAATTAGACAAATCATGTCATAGTGACATATGAGCACTCATGTTCACAGCAGCTCAGTTTCTGATAGTCAAATCTTGGAAACAACCCAAATGCCCATCAACTGAAGACTGGATAAAGAAGAGGTAGTTTAAAAAAAACAAAAACAAAAACAAAATGGAGTCTGTAATAAGGAAGCCAAATCTTGGAAAGAACCCAAATGTCCATCAACTGAAGACTGGATAAAGAAGATGTAGTTTTTTTAAAAAAAAACAAAATGGAGTCTGCCATAAAGAATCATAAGTTTGAGTCATTTATACTCAAATGGACATACCTAGAGGACAAACTCATAAGTGAAATAAATAGGCCACAGATATTTAAATACCATATCTTTTCTCTGGTATGAGAATCTGAAGATGTAAATGAGTTCTAGAATGTATGATAGATAATGTGAAGTAGAAAACATTCAAAGGGAAAAGGATAGGTGTAAGTAATGAGGGGAAAGAAAAAATATGCTAAAAAATGAAAGAAAGCATATGCATGTAGGGGGTGGGGGTGGGAGGGTGAGTAGAGGAATGGGTAAAATGAGAATTAGCTCATTTATATACTGGTACAAATTTCTAATGTGGAGTATGATTGTGATTATGTATATAAAATGTACCAATAAAGAATTCAATTTAAAAAATATAATGGTAGCTGGGTGTGGTGGCTCACGCCTGTAATCCCAGCACTTGGGAGGCAGAGACGGGAGGATTGCTGAGTTCGAAGCTTGCCTGGGCTACACAGTGAGCTCAGGGCCAGCCTGAACTACAAAGTGAGACCCTGTCTAAACAAAAACAAACAAACAAACAAACAATATATATATATATATATATGTATATAAAATGGTAATACTTATCAAACTCTTTAATGAAATTGAAAGTGGGGAAGCAGTACTCACAAGTCATTCCTGGAAGCAAGCATTACAGTGAATCCAAAACCAGAGAAGGACCCAACCAGAAAAGAGAACTACAGGCCAATCTCTTAAATTAACATAGATGGAAAAATCTTTAATAAGATACTGGCAGACAGAATGAAGCAAACCATATAAAAAAAAATCATACATCATGACCAAGCAGATTTCATTCCAGGGATGCCAGAATATTTCAACATATGGAAATCAGTAACTATAATACACCACATAAACAGAAGCAAGGACAAAAATCATACGAACATCTTAAATAGATAAAGAAAAAGCATTTGACAAAATTCAACATGCATTCATGATAAACACTTGAAGAAAATAGGAATGGAAAATCTTCATCTCAATCTGATAAAAGCCATCTGTGACAAACCAATAGCCTACATCATAATAAATGGAGAGAGCTGAAAGCTTTTCTTCTAAAATCATAAATAAGACAAGGTTGTTCCTTGTCACTCCTCCTGTTCAATGTAGTTCTCAAAATATTAGCCAGAGCAAGTAGATAAGAGAAAGAAATAAAAAGGACATGGACAGGAAAGGAAGAATTTAAATCATCATTATTTGCAGATGGCAGGATCCTTCACAGAGAAGGATCCCCAAACTCCATCAAAATCCTCCTAGAATTAGTAATCAAATTCAGTAGCATAGCAGGATACAAAATCAGTACTCAAACACCAACAGTGTTCCTGTACACTGATAATAAACTCACCAAGAGAGAAATCAGGGAAATAATATCTCTCACAAAAGCATTAAGAAAAATGAAATAGAAACTAACCTACCAGAGGAAATACTCTGAAAAAAGGAGACCAAAGAGGATATCAAAAAATAGAAACATATGTTTTGTTTTTAGGTAGGCAGAACTAATACAGTAGAAATGACCATAATTCTAAAACTTTTATACAGATCTAATGCAATCCCATTCAAAATACCAAGAGCATTCCCCACAGAACTAGATGTGTGGATCAAAGGAGCAGAAAAGAGGATGCAGAAACAACTCCAGGCACACTGAATTACCTTATCTTTGACAAAAGTGCTAAATACCTTTACTGGAGAAGACTAGCCTCTTTAACAAATGCTGTTGACAAAACTGGTTATCCACATGCCGAAGACTGAACCTAGACCCACATCTCTCACCATGCACTAAGCTAAAACTGAAATAGAGCAAAGATCTAAATGTTAAAACAGAAATGCTTCATCAGCTGGGAGACTAAACAGGTAAAAGTTTTAAGACATATGTTTAGGCAAGAGCTTTCTGAGTACAACTCTGGTTGCATAAAAAAATAGCACCAAGAATCAACAAGTGGGGTAATAGCAAATTAATAAGCTTTTTCACAACAAAGGAAACCAACAATAGAGTGAAGAGAAAATCTTCAGGATGGAAATGTGTTTTTGACAACTACTCATCCAACAAATAAATGAAGAACTCAAAAAAGAATCAGACCTTCAAAATTTAAAGACCCAGTCAAAAAATGGGCATCTGAAGTGAATAGATACTTCTCAGTTGATGAAATACAAATGGCCAATAAACATATGCAAAAATGTTCAACATCACTGGCCCTTTGATAAATGCAGATTAAAAGAATATGGAGATTTTCTCTCACTCCAGAAGTAATGGCTATCATCAAGAAATCAATTACCAAATGCTGAACAGACTGGGGATAAAGGAACTCTTCTTCATTGCTGGTAGGAGTGTAAATTAGTATAACCACTGTGAAAATCAATATGCAGATTCCTCAAAAAATTTAAACTAGAAATTCCAGTTTACCCAGCTCTTCCCCTTATAGGTGTCTTCCCAAAGGTGTTACATCATAGTACAGTGACACACACATACAAACCCATGTACCACATAGTACAGTGATCACAGTACACAGAACAGACATCACAGTACAGTGATACATGCATGCTCATATCTATAGCAGAATAACTCAGCTACCTCTTGGAAAGCAACCTATATGTCTATCACAGATCAATAACTAAAAACCTTTGATATTTATACACAATGGCATACTACTGTACCATAGCATAGGATAAATATGAATCATTTGTAGGAAAATAGATGCACCTTGAGGGTATAATTTTAAATCAGTCATACAAATTTCAGTAATTTCTCTTATATAAGAACATTTAAATAAAGTGCAAAATAATAGGCCAAAAAAGAGAGAAAAAAGTTATTGTAATCTAGCATGAACAATGTATCTATAAGTGTACCTTGACTTAGTATAATTATGTTTTATATATTTTTGGCCTGTTAATCTGTACAATAATTTCCTTTTTAAGTACTCATAAATAAATTAATCTGATGTTGGCAAAAATAGGGGTCATACAAGGAAATGGAGAAAAAAGGAATAGAGGTGCATTATGTGCATGTACCATATATTCCACAATGAATATAACCCCTATGTACTGTAAACATAGTCTAGTACAAAAAATTAAAACAAGAAAAGGAAGTGTGGGGCCGGAGGGTTAGCTCAGCGGTTCCAGCGCCTGCCTCGCAAGCGCAAGGTCCTGAGTTCAATCCCCGGTAACCACATACAATGCTGGGCGTGGAGACTCACGCCCACCAGCAATCAATACCACATACCACAGTGCCGGGCGTGGTGGCTCACGCCTGTCATCCCAGCACTCAGGAGGCAGAGGCAGGAGGATTGCTGAGTTCCAGGCTTGCCTGGGCTACATAGTGAGCTCGGAGCCAGCCTGAACTATAAAAGCGAGACCCTGTCTCAAAAAAAAAGGAAGTGTGGTCTTTGGGAGGTCATTAAGGTTAAAGGTATCAGTGTGGAGTACCTATAACTGAGTATTTTGGGCTTTATAAGGAGATTAGAACACAGACACATATGCACTCTCCTTATCTTTGCCATGTGTTTTGGTTTGCATCTGGATGTTCCCTCAAAGCTTCATCTTCTCCAGGGGCAGCTGAATCTGGAATGTGTGATGTTGGAATTAAGGGCATGTGATTACTACACCATGAGAGAGGTTTAGTGCTGCCTAATACCAGTAGTCTAAATGGGATAAAAGAGGCAGAAGATGCAGAGAACTCTCCCTTGTTGTCATTGCTGCCTGTTGCACACCATGTTGTTTCTACTCTGCCATGCTTTTTTGCCATGCCAGCATTCAAGGCACCAGACTATGGACTGAAACCTCTACAAACTGTAATCCAAATAAACCCCTTTCCCTCCTAAGTTTGGCTGTCAGGTATTTCGTCTCAGCACTGAGAGAAAAAGAACACAGAAATTTCTTTGGTACCAGGAGTGGGTTGTTGCTATGACATTACCTGGCCATACGGCTCAAATGTCTTTTAAACTGGCTTGTGGGAAGGGAAAGAAAGATTCAGATACTTACTACACAAGCAGCACTGGAACATCTTAGGCTGTTCTGAATGGAAGATTCTGGTCAGAGGTCAGAAGACCAGAAGGCTTGTAAAGACCAGGGTAGGGAGGGTTCTACTAGGTAGAAAGACCACATTGGCTGTTGGGCTGCAAATGATGTGTGTAATGGCCTGGCAGAAAGTTTGTCTACATTTTGTTTGTGTCTGGAGAGTGTGCCTAAAACTGAGATTAAGGCCAATAGACTAATTAATCCTGCAGAGAAGATTTCAAGGCAGTCAAATATTGGTGACGGCATAGCTACTTTGAGGGACTTTTTAACCAGATCCATGTTGAGAATCGAAAGCAAAAAGCCCAGCAGAATGATTTAAGTTTGACCAGAAAGGAAGTTTCAGTAAACTTGTGGATTGCAGAGATGGAGCAGAGGAGATCTTGACTGCTGAGAAGGAGCAGAAGAAATAGAAAAGATGGAGTCCAGCCATCATAAGAAGCAACAGGACTCCACTTTTCAGAGTCTCAGAGTTGTAAAGGCGAAAGATTTTGTATTGAGAAGAAAGCCCCACAGCACCATGTTCCAGAATGGCAGCAGCATTACCATGTTCCAGAATGGTGGAGGGCTAGGGAAGTTGTTCCAAAATGGTGGTGGTCTAAGCAAACTGTTTCAGAATGAAAGATGTTCCTTGGATCTGGCTAATAGGCACTGGACTCCTACAGCTAAAAGAGGGAGGACTAGTTACTACTGCTGTAGCTGACAGCAGACCTTGGTATCATCCATGTAGTGCTAAATGCCTTTTGCAGAAAGGACTATACATAAGTCTTTGGGGGTCCAGGGACAGAATGTTAAGGTTTGAGTCTGGATGTCCCCCCAAAGCCTCACGTTTTTTCAGAGGTACTTAAATCTGGAGTGTACTGTGTTGGGATTAATGGCGTGCGAGTTTCGCACCGTCCTAATCCCAGTAGTCCAGATGGGACAAAAGAAGTCGAGACTTGAGCATTCTCTCTCCCTTGTTCCCACTGCTGCCTGTTGAGCACCACGTTGTCTCTGCTCTGTTAGGCTTGTTTGCCATCCTGCATTCAAGCCAGCAAACTATGGACTGAAACCTCTATGAACAGTAAGCCAAAATAAACCTCTTCCCTCCAAATTTTGGCTGTCAGGTATTTTGTCTCAGCAAGAGAAAACTAAGAAACTAACACATCATGTACATCCTATACTACTTCAGCACTGTTAGCAAGACTACAGTCAGAAGGAAAACCCTGTATTTTTAAACCTGTGAATTAAAGAAGTCCCCCCCTTTAAAAAATAAAATTACCCACTGATGGGTATTTCATGATAGTAATAGAAGACAGAGGAATACATTAACCAACCAACCAGAAAAAACCTGTTTCTTACTGTTGCCTCGGGCTTTTTTGTAGCCTGTGGGTCTATGGGTACCAAATGAACCAGGTGCCTGCAGATTCTGGGTTTTCCATTCTATGCTTATCACTGGGATTCTTGAGATTCCACAGTAGGATTATAGTCTGGACTGCAGGAGCAAAGAAAAGAGAAATTACCAAATAAGGAGGAGTAAGAACAGGGAAGAAGATGAGGATGAGATGGAGGATGAAAAGAATATGGAGAGCCCTCCTCTGTTTTCCACTTAAAATGTTGCAAACCTAAAATCTAAGACATAATAAGAAATCTAATATCAATACGCATATTAAGATCAGTAATTGAAGCAGTTGCCTTCTAGATAAATGAAATTATGAGAAAAGGCTGGAGATCGAACTAATGCTTCTGTTTGCCTAGGGAACCTCCTGATAAGTGAGTGCCAGATCATGGGTATAGGGTTTGAGTTCAGCTGGAATATCATAGCGTTTTTGGTCTTGGAATACAAAACCTAATTATGTTCTATACAGGGTTTAAAAACCTTACCGTGTAAGTGGCCAAAAAATAAATCTCAAATTTAAAAAGTGGAACGATTTAAACCAATGTTCGAAACTGTAAATAACACATTTAAATAACACTGGCAAAGCTCAGAACTTTTTGAAGAATTTTTACTTCTCTATCGAAGTAATTCAATGTAATAGAATCTAGCATTTTTTTTTAAGCCTAGGGGGTGAGAAATTACTTAAGCAGGGACTCAAAGTCTAGGGGAACAAGGAGTAAGGAGTGAATACCCCGCAGAATCCGATGGGCGTTGCTGCCCGGCCGGCCTCCAAGAGAAGCGAAGCTCACGGGAGCTGGAAGTGAGAGGAGTTCGGGGACGCCCAGGGGCACGCGGCGGGGAGGAAAGTAGTTTGCTGCGCCAGTGAATATCTCCGCGAGTTAGCCAGACCCACCACGCGAGCTGCAGGGGGGTCTACAGTAACCCCGACCGCTCAGCCATCTTCAAGGAGACAGCGATACAGGGCCGCACAACACCGGGACACCTCAGACCAGGTACGCGAAGGGCACGCCCCACCGCTCGGTAACGTCATTAGCCCTGGCGCGCCGGGGCGGGGCCTAGGGACGCCCGCAGCGAGCTTTCTCCGTGACGTCACCGGGCACTGGCTATGCAGGCCACGCCCTTCACTTCGGCCTCTCCCTGACGCCATCCGGCGGCGACCCGGCCGGGCCGGAAGGCTCGCGGGTGGCGTCTTGGCGGGGCTGGAGCAAAGGGGAGAGGGTTGGGGGGGGAACGCCGAGTTGAAAAGAGCGGGTAGACACAGCCGAACATGGCGGACCAGATCCCTCTGTACCCGGTGCACAGCGCCACGGCGGCGGCCGAAGTCAGCCGCAAACGCGCGGCCTACTACAGCGCCGCGGGGCCCGGGCTGGGGTCCGACCGGCGCGGAAGGTAACGGCGGGCGGGCCGCTCGACCCCTCCCGGGACGCCCTGGCGTCGCCCGCGCGGCCCGCAGATCACCTGGGAGCCGGGCGCCTGGGCTGAGCAGGTGACTCCGGAGCGAGCCGCGGCCGCCGGCCGAGGGTCACCCTTCTCTACCGAGGGGGTGATTGCGGTGTCGCTTCCCTGATAGCTCACAGTTGCCCCCAGACTTACCCGTGTGAGCCTGTTAACTGAGAGGAGGGGCGCAACTTTGAATTACAGTGCTCAAAACATACCTTATTCAGTATCACAATTTGTCACAGATATGAAACGTAGGTGACACATTTCAATTTCTCTATTAAATCCACTTTGGTTTTAGACATCTATCTATCTAGAGAGTACTTTCTGTTGACAGGAAATGTTGCTTTTAGGAATTGGAGATTCGGGATGGTTAAATTGTTTCATGGGGCCACAGTTTAGTGGTTGAATTAAATTGTACAGACCTTTGGTTTAAAATGGAAGTCTCATACCCTACTTAGGGTACCAGTTGAATTTAACTCATACTTAACCTACCTCACCCAAACAAAACTTATTAAAAACTTAAAAGAATACTTTTTTTTAGAAATTACTGTAGCAATACATGGAGTGAAAAATACAGATTTTACTTTTTGTCACTGACTTAGAATGAGTTTTCAAATAATTTTTTTCAGATAAATTTTGGCTGAGAGTCAAATACTGTATATATCCAGGAGTTCATAGAATGTGGTGTTATAGAGCTTAATTCATCTTAGGGTACACATTTAAACTGACCCCTAATTTCCTTATCCGTAAAATGATGGGTGGGTAATTTTTTTTTTCATGTGGGAACGTTGATTACTGGAAAACCTATATGGACCATGCCTGTTTTCAAAATGCCTGTGAGGAAGTGAGTTTTCCGTAGCTACAAGTTCTCCTGTCCTCTTTGATGTTAGCTATAAGAGTAATTTAGTTAGGAATGGTCTATAAATAGTTAATTTTAGGAGAATGATTTTTTGGAAATGTGCTTCTCATTTCAATATAGGTTTTCGTCACATTTTGAGTTCTATCAGTTGAAACTGTCTTAATAAGAATATACATTCAAATCTGTTGTCTTCTAGGTGGGTTGTCCTTTTTTTGTGTACTGTCTCACGTTGCCTCTGATAATTTTCTTTACTCTGAAGTTTATGTTATTAGATATTAGAGTAGCTATTCATGGTATTTTTAAAATTTAGGTTTGTATACTGTTTGCAGCTTCTCTAAGTTGTAGAATTTGAAGTGGTCTCTTCTTGGGTTGTGATTTTAATCCACTCTGCCGGGCTATTATTTGATTTGTGACATTTGAATATAAGGTACTTACTGATCTGTTATCACTTTAGTGTGGCATTTGACCGTTTTGTTTCTTCAGATTCTCAGTCTCATGTTTCTCTTCTCTTGCTCTTGGTGGTGGTGGGGTTTACTGGAGCTCTGTTTAGGTATCTAGAGTGTTTTGAGCATCTGTGTATAGTTTTCAAGTGTTTGATCTGGAAGTCCCATGTATGTTGTTATCAGCACTTTACTGTTTCCATTGAAGTCTGGAAGCCCTTTTTCCATTAGGTCTCACACTTTAAATGCCCTCTCTTCCTTAGAATCAGATGGCATTAGAATTTCTAGTCAGTTATAAAGTATTGAAAAAACTCATGATTATAAGGATAGTTTCTTATGTATACCTTTATTTCCCCTTTGTATTGTTCTTCTCGATATTCCAGAATTCTGTGTTCCTTCTTTATAAAGTACTTTCTATAGTTTAATCTTTGCATGTCTATCATCTAAGAATGTCTTCATTTCCTCTTCGTACCTAATGGGAATTTTGTTGGATTAGAATTCCATGTTGATAGTTCTTAACCTTTGAAAAATCTGCCAATCCCATTTTGTTTCATAATCCATTTGTGGGGAATCATCCACTGTTACTCAAGTAGGTATTACAGTACTTTGTTGGTAGTGTGGCATTTGTCTAGGTGCTTTTCAAGGTTTTTCTTTGTCTTTGGTTTTCAGAAGTTTAATTTTGATGCATATTGTCATAGATATTTTTGAGTTTATCTTTTTTAGTATTAACTTTTTGACTCTTGTGTTTTGTCTTTTACCATTTAGAGTTTTTAACCATTATTTCTAAAACAATACTTTCGTTTCTACTTACTCTTCATATGAACACTGAATTATATTAATGTTATATGCAGTAATTTCCTTAGTCCCTTCTTTCTCCTAGTTTTTATCA
>PVIC010049803.1:0-13008 GCA_004025085.1 Thryonomys swinderianus | reverse complement strand
CAGTTCGTCATAGCTCAATCTTGGAAACAACCCAAATGTCCATCAACTGGAGAGTGGATAAAGAAGATGTGGTTTTTTTACAAAATGGAGTATTACTCTGCCATAAAGAATGACAAGATCGATCCATTTAGGTGCAAATGGAGACATCTGGAGGATATACTAATAAGTGAAATCAATAGATCACAGATAGACAATTCCCGGGTCTTCTCTTTGGCATGAACACCTGTAGATGCAAATGCGTTCTAGAAAGTAGGACAGCTTTTATAGAGTGGAATATTTCTATAGGAAAGTTGGTGTGGGAATGTGATGAGGGGAAGGAATAAATATGATACAGAAAGACAATAAAAGAGCATGTATAAAGGGGGGAGGAGGGGGAGTGGGTAGGGATATGGGTAAAAATGAGAATTAACTTGTGGCATATACTGGTACAAATTTCCCAATGTTATATGTGATTTTGAGATGTATATAAATTGTACCAATAAAGAATTCAATTAAAAAAAAAGAATTGTTTGTTTTAATTTTTGTTTTGTGACATGATATCACTATGTAGCCCAGGCTGGTCTCAAACTCACAGCAATCCTCCTGCCTCTCCCTCTTGATGGCTGGGATTAAAAATGTATGCTATAGGGCTGGAGGGTTAGCTCAGTGGTTCCAGCGCCTACCTCGCAAGCACAAGGTCCTGAGTTTGATCCCCAGTAACCACATACAATGCTGGGCATAAAGACTCATGCCCACCAGCAATCAATACCACATACCACAGTGCCAGGCATGGTGGCTCACGCCTGTCATCCCAGCACTTGGGAGGCAGAGACAGGAGGACTGCTGAGTTCCAGGCTTGCCTAGGCTACATACTGAGCTCAGAGCCACAGCCTGAATTACAAAAGCAAGACCCTGTCTCAAACAAACAAACAAATGTATGCTACCAACACTCGGCCTAAAAAAATTTTTTTTTGTTTTTTTTTTTGCTTTTGAGACAGAGTCTCACTTTGTAGTTCAGGCTGGCCCTGAGCTCACTATGGTGCCCAGGCAAGCCACCGCGAACTCAGCAATCCTCCTGTCTCTGCCTCCCGTGTGCTGGGATAACAGGCCCGGCACTGTGGTATGTGGTGCTGATTGCTGGTGGGTGTGAGTTACCACACCCAGCATTGTATATGGTTACTGGGATTGAACTCAGGATCTTGGCCTTGCTTGGCAGGCACCAGAACCACTGAGCTAAATCTCCGGCCCAAATTTTTTTTCCTTTTTTGAGACTTTGTAGTTCAGAATGGTTCTGTGCTCACCATGTATAGTCCAGGCAATCCTTGAACTCAGCAATCCTCCTCCGTCTGCCTCCTGAGTGCTGGAATGACAGGCATGAGCCACCATGCCCGGTATTGCTATATGTGGTTACTGGGACCAAACCAGGACCTTGTGCTTGCTAGGCAGGTGCTAGAACCGCTGAGCTAAATCTCCAGCACCCAAAATCTTTATAATAAAAAGAGGAGGATTAGTCAGACATGACTGTACATGTCTATAATCCCAACATTTGGGAGGCAGAGGCAGGAAGATCACAAGTCTGAAGCCAGCCTGGACTACAAAGAGACCTGTAGTGGTTAACTGATGGTCATTTTGGAACAGCAGGCTGAACTGAGTCAGTGTGGCTCTGGGCTTGGAAGACCCACCTGAGGACTGTTGCCCCCAGCATGAGAAGAAAACTGGAGGGGAAGACCAAGCTGTTGACCTCCTGGGGAAGCTTGCCACGGATGGTTTTCCTGACACTAACTTGGATGTTTTTGCCCCTGGAGGAAGCTCAGGTCCTCACTGTTGCCAGGATGGCTGCTGTTCTTTTCAAGGGAGCTCTGTCTGGTCTTTGCCTTAAGCATCACCTCAACTCCTTTGCAGATCCCTCAGCCTGGTAGCAGAGTATTTCATGCTGCCAGCACAGACTCATTCTGGCTTCCATCACTGGCCTTTGGGCTTTCCCAGTACAGATCCTTGATGCAGACTTGTATGAAACATTGCTGTGGACTCTAAGCCTCTGGCTGGGCTTTGGAGGACTTTGCTTTGGGCTCCAGGCCTCTAGCTGAACTTGTGAGGGACACTGCCATGGGTCCAGGCCCTCCACTGTATTCTTCAGGTCTCTAGCATGTGGATAGATCTCTTGCACTTCTCTGCATTTGACTTTTTGCGTGAATATTATAAAATAAGCTTTTAAATGTTGTGCTGTATTAAATCTGTTTCCTTGGAAACCCTGACTACAGCAGGACTGATTATACAGTGTACTACATAGTGAGCTCATAGTCCCAAAAAGGGGATGGGGTTGGGTTACATTGTATTAGAGATTCACAAACTTTTTCCAAATTCTAAAATTCTGTTCTTCTAACAGTTCTAGCCTTCCTAGGATGCACCGTGCCAACTGCCATATGGAAGAAATTACTCTTGCTTTCTAGAAGCCTGTAGCAGATTAAATGGCAAGAATTAGGTGTTTTTCTTGTACATATAGTTTCATGGTTAGACTCCACTAACTTCTGTACTGATAGAAGTTTATCTGTATATTTGAAAAGGGTTTGTTATTAAATTGACACAAAGAATAATTCTGCAGATAGAGGTTTTAAACGGGTATGAGAACAGTTGACAAATGCTGCTTCTCTAGGGCCTCCTGGCATACGTGGGGCTGAGCCAGAAAACAGGACCAATTGAAGTTCAGCTGGTTAGTTGACATGTGACCCTGGTCATGTTTCCTACCCACCCTGGGCCTGTTTGCTTCAACTAAAAATGAAAGGGTTGAACTAAGTGTTTTAATGTTAATTGGCATGCTAGGTCACAGTCCAAGACCTATGGTCTTGGAGGCTGAGGCTGGTTTGCAAGTTGAAAGCCAGACCAGGCAACATATGCAATAGAGCTACTCTGTCACAAAAACAAAATAAATTATTTGGCAACTTTTATTTTTTTCAAACAGATAAATGAGCAAGAAAAATTAGCAGTTAATTGTAAATCAGGATGGTGTCTTTAGTAATATGATAAATGAAGAGATTATTGTTGCTTTTTGACTGAGAAGCCTGCGGGTGTGACTGAGTGGTAGAGTGGTTACACAGCATTTGTGAGGTTTGAGCCCCAGAACTAAAAAATAAAAAATAAAAGACCCATCAGGCATGAAAAGCAATAGCATAAACTAAATTAAGACCCAAGTTCTACTCCACTAATTTATTCATAACGAATCCATCGAATGAATAAACTTGTTCTGTATACAACATTTAGTTGGCTCTGTCACCAAAAAAAGTTTACCATGTCTGTGCAAAAGCACCATGAAAGAATATAAATGGTTTAGAGCAGAATATAATTGAATTCTATGGAACAAAAAAAATCATTTCTTTTGTTTATCCTATGTTCTTTTGTTTATCCTGAGGTTCCTCTATAACAAAAAATAGTTCAGGGGCCGGAGATTTAGCTCAGTGGTTCCAGCGCCTGCCTCGCAAGTGCAAGGTCCTGAGTTCGATCCGGTGACCACATAGAATGCTGGGCGTGGCGACTCACGCCCACCAACAATCAATACCACATACCACAATGCTGGGCGTGGTGGCTAACGCCTGTAATCCCAGCTCTCTGGAGGCAGAGGCAGGAGTATTGCTCCAAATTCAAGGCTAGCCTGGGTTACATAGTGAGCTCAGGGCCAGCCTGAACTACAAAGCGAGACCCTGTCTCAAAAAAAAGACAAAAAACAAAACAAAACAAAAAATAGTTCAAAATCCTGGTTCCAATTTTTCCACTCTCACAAAGGTAGGAAGTCACAGATTTATGATAAAAATGGCTTTGCTGGGGCCGGAGGGTTAGCTCAGTGGTTCCGCCGCCTGCCTCGCAAGCGCAAGGTCCTGAGTTTGATCCCCGGTAACCACATAGAATGCTGGGCGTGGAGACACGCCCACCAACAATCAACGCCGCATACCACAATGTCGGACGTGGTGGCTCACGCCTGTAATCCCAGCACTCGGGAGGCAGAGACAGGAGGATTGCTGAGTTCGCGGTGGCTTGCCTGGGCACCATAGTGAGCTCAGGGCCAGCCTGAACTACAAAGCGAGACCCTGTCTCAAAAAAGCAAAAAAAAAAAAGGCTTTGCTGCCTCTAAAGATCAAATGCTAAACCATTTACAGATTATCTCTCAGCACAACATATAAAAGGAGTAGGTACGTTACTGACTGCCCAATGATACAGAATTTAAAAATGCATAGTTTTTTGTTTTTGTTTTAAAACAGTCTCGCTTTGTAGATCAGGTTGGTCCTGAGCTCACTATGTAGCCCAGGCTAGCCTTGAACTTGGAGCAATACTCCTGCCTCTGCCTCCCAAGAGCTTGGATTACAGGTGTGAGCCACCATGCCCATCTTTGTGATATGTGGTACCAGAGATCAAACTCAGGACCTTGTGCTTGCCAGGCAGATGCTAGAACCAATGAGCTAAATCCTCAGCCCAAGAATGCATAGTTGACAGGCAAGAGATAAACATATACAAGAGCAAAATTACAGGAAATTATCTCGAAGGGTAGAAATTATATTAGAGGGGCTAGAGATTTAGCTCAGCGGTTCCAGTGCCTGACTAGCAAGTGCAAGGTCCCTAGTTCGATCTCCAGTAACCACATACAACAATACCAGGCATGGTGACTCACACCCACCAGCAATCAGCACCATATACCTCAATGCTGGGCATGATGGCTCATGCCTGTCATCCCAGCACTTAGGAGGCAGAGGCAGGAGGATTGCTGAGTTTGAGGCTTGCTTGGTCTACACGGTGAACTCAGGGCCACCCTGAACCACAAAACAAGACCCTGTCTCAAAAAAAAAAAGAAAAAGAAATTATATTAGAAAAGAGAAAAGGGTCTTCCAGTGCTTGTGAGTGGAAGAGTGAATCAAAGGAAGAGGACAGCTCTAACAAATGCTCTAAGAAATGAGCAAGGTGTGCGGTGTGCAAGTAGACCATTACACCCAGAGTAGAGTCCATCAAGCTCAGTTTTTGGGGTTTTTGTTTTGTTTTTTGAGACAGTTTTGCTATGTCATTCAGCCTGACTATGCACTCACTATGTAGCCCAGACTGGCCTCGAACTCAAAGCAATCCTCCTGCTTCTGCCTCCCTAGTGCTGGGATTTCACACGTGAGCCACCACATCTGGCAGAAGGCTGGTTCTAAAAGATGAGTTTAAAAAAGTAAGCACTGGTCAATCTATGAGAGTCTTGTATGCTAGACTAACATACTAGGTACTATCTGGATCAGTGATGACTAACCTTTTAGCACGTTCAGTGATGATACAAATACCCTGTGGCGGCACACGTGCCATAGGTTCCCTGCCATTGCACTAGATACTCAACAAGTGATTGTCACAAAGTATTAACTTGGTGGTACATGTATCATCCCAGTACTGGAGAGGATGAGGCAGAAGAACCATGAGCTCAAAGGCCAGTCTTGGCTACACAGTGAGTTCAAGGCCACTACAAAGTCATACACTGTGCAACAAAAACAAAAAGAATTTACTTGAAACCAAGCTATCCTAAGAAAGTAGGGAACGTATTTTAATTTGTTTAGTTTTTTGATACTAAGGATTAAACCAGGGTCTTCACAGTGACCTACATCCTAGCCCCTTTTTATTTTGAAACAGAGTCTCATTAAATTGTCAAGACTGGGCTCAAACTTGACTATCTTCCTGCCTCAGCCTTCCAGAGTGCTAGGATTATAGGTATGTGCCACCAAGGCTGGTTTGGAAACCTGTAACAAATATAGGCAGTGACCATTCAATTTGAGTCCTCTAACCACATGTTAATTCCTCCACTCTGTGATAGCTTCATAATTTCAAAATGTTTACAGTGTCTATGGGGAGATCAGGTGTACAGCATTCAGAACCCATGATAAAAATGAGGGGAAATGGCCGGGTGTGGTGGCTCATGCCTGTATCCCAGCACTTGGCAGGCAGAGATAGGAGGATTGCTGAGTTCCAGGCTTGCCTGGGCTACATAGTGAGCTCAGGGCCAGCCTGAACTACAAAGTCAAAAAAAAAAAAAAAAAGAGGGGAAATTATTAAGATGAAGAAATAAAAAGGTTAATATTATAAGAAGGCAGAAGAGGGCCGGAGGGTTAGCTCAGTGGTTCCGGCGCCTGCCTCACCAAGCGCAAGGTCCTGAGTTCGATCCCTGGTAACCACATATAATGCTGGGTGTGGAGGCACACCCACCAACAATCAACACCGCATACCACAATGCCGGACGTGGTGGCTCACGCCTGTAATCCCAGCACTCGGGAGGTAGAGACAGGAGGATTGCTGAGTTCACGGCGGCTTGCCTGGGCACCATAGTGAGCTCAGGGCCAGCCTGAACTACAAAGCAAGACCCTGTCTCAAAAAGCAAAAAAAAAAAAAAAAAAAAAAAAAAAAAAAAAAAAAAAAAAAAAAAAAGAAGGCAGAAAAGAAAACTATTATAGGAATATGCAAGGGCACACAGCCCGGCAAAAAGGGCAGCTCAGGGAGCTGGTAATTGTTGAAAAGCCCCCAGAGGAGGTCATAGGGGACACCTAGGACCTTTAGAAAGCCTGACAAAGAGGCTTCCTACATACAATGTGTGTGTGTGTGTGTGTGTGTGTGTGTGTGTGTGTGTGTGTGCAGGCTGGGCTCTTCTGTTTTAGTGACAGGAAGAAGGATAATAATGTGATTTTTATCAGAAGGATAATAACCTAATAATATATTTTAACTTAGGAGTGTATATATATGTGTGTGTGTATAAAAAAAATATATATGTATATATAGTTTCTCACCACAAAGATCACAGTGGTTTCAACTATTACATCTCTCTCCCACTCCCTCCTTAACACAGTTAAATCTTTTATTTATTTATTTATTTATTTATTTATTTATTTATTTATTTATTTATTTATTTATTGAGACAGCGTCTCGCTTTGTAGTCCAGGCTGGTTCTGAGCTCACTATGTAGCTAGCCTAGGCAAGCTTCACTCAGCAGTCCTCCTGTCTCTGCCTCCTGAGTGCTGGGGTTACAGGACTGATCCACCATGCCCAGCAATTTTTAAACATTTGAGGCCAAAACATTTTCCAAGTCTCAACTCCCAACACCATCCTCGCTTACACAAAGCTTTTCCTATTCCTCTCTTATCTACAAGATAGTTATGGTAGCTATTCAATTTTTTTGTTGTTTTATTTTATTTTGGCGGTACCAGAGATCAAACTTGGGCCCTTGTGCTTCCAAGATAGGTGCGGTACCACTTGAGCTAAATCTCCAACCCAGCTATTCAATTTTTAAACATGTTTTACTTTCTTTTAGGGCCATAAATACCTGAGGACTGCATTCATACCTTGGTAGTCTCGAGACAAAGTAAAATAAACTCCAGTTTTTGTGAACCATTTAAAAAACTATTAATGTATGTTTTAAAGTAGAATAGGGCCAATATTTTTGTGAGCAGATAAAAAAAATCTTGTGTGGGGCTGGAGGGTTAGCTCAGTGGTTCCAGTGCCTGCCTCGCAAGCGCAAGGTCCTGAGTTCGATCCCCGGAAACCACATACAATGCTGGGCGTGGAGACTCATGCCCACCAGCCATCAATACCACTACCACAGTGCTGGGCGTAGTGGCTCACGCCTGTAATCCCAGCACTCGGGAGGCAGAGACAGGAGGATTGCTGAGTTCCAGGCTTGCCTGGGCTACATAGTGAGCTCAGAGCCAGCCTGGACTACAAAGCGAGATGCTGTCTCAAAAAAAAAAAAAAAAGAATCTTGTGTGTTTTACCTGTATAATTTCATTTGTCATTTTCTCTCTGATTCTATAGTTAACAGTGAAAATGGGGTTGGCATGTTAAGTTGTTTTGTTTTGTTTTGTTTTTTTGAGATAGGGTCTTGCTAAGTAACTCAGGTGGTAAGTTACTGAGCTTGAACTTGCAATCTTCCTGCCTTAGCCTCCCAGTCAGCTATTAGATTTTCTTTAATCATCCCTGAGAAGCATGAAGGAATTAATATTTTGTTAGATATGTCTTAAAACTGTATCTCTAAAAGCTGCAAACAAATCAAACTGAACTAATATAAACTAGATTGGAATTTGTGATTCAGATATGGCAATTTATTTTTAATTGAGGTTTGAAATGAACGAGTAAAGTTTAAAAGGACTGAAAAGTTTTCACCTGGGCTAGATTGGTACATAGTCATTGGATAGGTAGCAGTTTACCATGACTAATCTTCACAGTCCATTTGCTCAATGACACCTTATAAAAAGGCAGCACCACTGAAAAGGATGTGCTTGTTCCCAAAGCTTCAACCTCATTGTAGGCTGACTGCTTTTATATTGGTCCTTGACTAACCATTTTATGGTGCAAGGAGGCACTAATCACATATATATGTTAAAGATGTCTCAAATTGTTCTCACATTGGCAAGAGCTAAAATACAAGATGAAGTCCAGAGAGGTTGTTTTCTCACTCCAACATAAAGGCCACCCAGAAGGATCAGGGTTTTGCAATCCCGATGAAGATAAGGGTTATTAACCGCTCCACCCCAAGATGGAGATGCTCATTCCTATAAAACAGCTTAACCTTCTCTATTCCACAACTAGATCATTTATGCTGGAAAGCAACCAGAGCTAGCAGAACATTTAAGAATGCTCAGAGGGCTCAGTAGGGCTGCTTAAAAATGAAAAAACAAACAAAAACCCCGAATACTAAGAAAAATCTTTCTTTGAAAGAAAGTTTAAGTAAGATCCAGAAATTGTAGTTTAGGTTAATATATTATTGATAGTTTATATGTTTCAAAATGTCCTATATTTCACCTAGCTTGTCCATTTCTTTGGGATAAAGTTGCTCATAACATCCCCTCATTTATCCTTTCGATATCTGTAAGGTCTACACAGATTTGATACTACTGGACTGAATGAATATAATTGGTTTTAGAAAGACAGAAGGGTGCTTGCAGAGGTCTTTGAGCCTGCTTTGACAGACTGAATAAAGCCATAACCTTTCAAGGAGCATTTCCTACATCTTAGTCACGAAATGCAGATGAAGCAAGTGAAAAAAAAGGGAAGAAAAAGAAATGGAATTTTTTTATGGTTCTAGTGATGGGGCTGTTGGTCCGATTAGCTGCCCATTTGTCTGCAAACTGCTTTCTCCTCCCATTCTGTGCTCCCTGCCATCACAGTACAGCTGCTGCCCAGGAAGCCTGAGGAAGGGACTCCCTCTGGAGCTGATGGCAGTGGCCCTTGGAAAGTGCTGGCAGGGGGTGGGCTATAAAAAACAATTTGGTCTGGGAACAAAAGGCATCAATCACAGCGGTGTCATCCACTTTGATTTGAATGGCGGAAGAAAACTTCCTTGAGGCAGACAGAGGAAAGAAAGAAACATTATTTTACTTAGTCATCTCCTTTTTCTAGTAGAAGAACTTTTTCCAGTGGTCTAATTTAGCTAACAGGAGGGCAAATGCATGGCTCCCCCACAAAGATCTTTTTCTTTAGACAGACCCTTTTGAGAGGTAGGAGAAAGCCCTATCTCCTTTGCAGCCTCTGTATGAAATTGTCAGAAGTCACTGGACTCTACCTGTCAAAGTACAATTCTCTGTTAAAGGCACTC
The DNA here is from genome assembly GCA_004025085.1 of Thryonomys swinderianus. Classification (NCBI taxonomy): domain Eukaryota; kingdom Metazoa; phylum Chordata; class Mammalia; order Rodentia; family Thryonomyidae; genus Thryonomys; species Thryonomys swinderianus. The sequence goes on along the minus strand of PVIC010049803.1, from coordinate 3,443 downwards.
CTAAACGTGGGAGCTCCTGACAACTTTGGGAAAGCAATCACGGAGCTTAAACAAAAGGTGCAAAGTTAATATAGGGAATGTTAATAGTGAAGGCACTAACAAAATAAATAAGCCAAGATAGCAGTTGAGGTCATGGAAAATGGCAAACTAAAAATAACAGGCCTGTCTCTGAATCAAAAATCAAAGCTTAATATAAATAGTTTTTTGTTTTTTACGGTATCAGGGATCAAACTCAGGCCCTTGTGCTTCCAAGATAGTTGCAGTACCACCTGAGGTAAACCCGCAGCCTTAGTATAAGTAGCTTTTTTTTTTTTTTTTTTTTTTTTGCTTTTTGGAGACAGGGTCTCGCTTTGTAGTTCAGGCTGGCCCTGAGCTCACTATGGAGCCCAGGCAAGCCGCCGCGAACTCAGCAGTCCTCCTGTCTCTGCCTCCCAAGTGCTGGGAAGTATAAGTAGTTTTTATAAAAGCTGCAGGACTTGACAGCACATGGGTATGAGCCCAGTTATGGGAGAGGGTGAGGACTGTGACTAGGCAACTTTGTAAGACCTTGTCTCAAAACAAAATTAAAAAGCTAGGCATGGTGTCACATGCCTGTAACATATTGTGGGAGCCCAAGGATTACAAATTCAAGCCCAGCAGGCAGCTTAGTCACTTAGTGGGATTCTGTCTCAAAATGAAAATTTTAAAGTGCTGGGCATGGTGGCTCACACCTGTAATCCCAGCACTAAGAAGGCAGAGGCAGGAGGATTGCTGAGTTCCAGACTTGTCTGGGCTACATAGTGAGCTCAGAGCTACAAAGCGAGACCCTGTCTAAAAAAAAAAAAAGAAAAGAAAATTTTAAAAAGGGCTAGGGATGTAATGTAGATCAGTAGTGGAGGATTTGACTAGCATTCACAAGGCCTTGGGTTCAAACCCCCAGTACCACCAAATATACATATATTGTTTGTTGTTTTGGTTTGGTTTGGTTTTTGGTGGTACTGGGGATCGAACTTGGGAAAAAAAATATATATATATATACACATATATATATGTATATATATATGTGTATATATATACACATATATATATGTGTATATATATATATATTAACAAAGCATTACTGCAGTATTTCTAATCTGGGAAAGTATTTTCCAATTACTGAAGTCAGTCTGTGAGACTTTCAAATCAAGCATCCTTACCCAAGACAGATAAGCTATTATCTGAACTTTCTTCCTCAAGGATTATCTCACTCTTCCAAACTCCCCAGGTACACAATAAACTAGGAATGCCTAGAATAGATTGTACCACGTATTTTAGTAAAGTACAAAAACACTAGCAAGGGACCTGCAAAGAGAGGCCCCTCTAGATGCTACCCTTGATTTTTTTTATGCCACCCTTGATTTAACTTACTTTGTTTGTTTCGTTTTGTGAGACAGGTTCTCACTGTATAGTTCAGGGTGGCCTTGAATTCAAAACGATCTTCCTGTCTCAGTTTCCCTAATGCTGAGATTATAGGCATGTGCCACCACACACAGATTATACTCAACTCTCGTTGGTCACTCTTCAAGGTATTTATTGATGATGAGAAAATATATGGGTGATTAGTTAAAATCATCCCCTAGTTTGGGCCAGGGGTTTAGCTCACTGGTTCCAGTGTCTGCTTTGCAAGTGCAAGGTCCTGAGTTCAATCCCCAGTAACCATATACCACAATGCTGGGCGTGGTAGCTCACACTTGTAATCCCAGCACTCAGGAGGCAGAGGCAAGAGGATTGCTGTGAGTTTGAGGCTACCCTGGGCTACATAGTGAGCTCAGGGCCAGCCTAAACTACAAAGAGAGACCCTACCTAGAAAAACAAAGGAAAGAAAGATCACTTATACAACTATACCTTTTAAATTAAACCTTCTGAATTAATACATTAATTATGCATACAGATATGGTATATATGCTTGGTCAAATTTATAACATTTTTAGCTCTTCTTAAGAAAATAATCTAGGACCAGGGATTTTGTTCAGTCAGTTGTTGCCACACCTGCCTTGCAAGAGCAAGGTCCTGAGTTTGATCCCTAGTACCAGAAAAAAGAAATGATAATCTAGCACCATTTTATATTTGTCTTCTTTTAACGTTATATTAGTTTTTTTCTTTTATGATACTGAGAATTAATTACACCTAGGAACTTCACACTGAGCTACAATCCCAGCTCACTTTTTTTTTTTTTTTTTTTGAGACAGGGTCTCACTTTTTTGTTCAGGCTGGTCCTGAACTCATGTAGCCCAGACAAGCCTGGAATTCACAGCAATCCTCCTGGGTCTGCCTCCTGAGTGCTGGGATTACAGGTATGAGCCACCACACCCAGCACTCTGATGTGTGGTACTCATTGCTAGTGGCCGTGAATCACCACGTCCTGCATTGTGGTATGTGATTACTGGGGATCAACCAGGGACCTTGCACTTGTCAGGCAGATGCTTCTGGGCTAAATCCCTAGCCCACACTTTTAATTTTTTATTGTGAGTGGTCTTGCTAAGTCACTAAATTGCCCAGGTTGGGACTGAATTTGTAATCCTTCTGTCAGTCTCCCAGGATTATAGGCATGTACCATCACACTCTGCAATATTACATCATTGTAAGATTTTTAAATTTGGGGCTGGGGATTTAGCTCAGTGGTTCCGGTGTCTGGCTGGAAAGCACAAGGTCCTGAGTTTGATTCTTGGTTTCAATGCTGGGTGTGATGTCTCATGCCTGTAATCCCACCATTTGGGAGGCAGAGGAAGGAGAACTACTGAGAGTTGGAGGCTAGTCTGGGCTACATAGTGAATTCAAGACCACCCTGAACTACAAAGCGAGACCCTGTCTCAAAAAATATATAATAAATAAATAAGTAAGTAAGTAAGTAAGTACCCTAACTCTATTTTACCCTGATAATGTTATTTGCTATATCGACTGGCTATTCCTTTAAACTTTTTTTGTGTGTGTGATACCAGGGATTGAGTTCAGGACTTTGCACTTGCCAGGCAGGCAGGCATGGTAACATTTATTTTTAAAACATAATTTATTTCACATACAGTTACTTAAACCCTCAAGAATTAAAGTTCTTCTATTCTCCTTTCCTTTCTTTTCTCCCTCTTCCCATCTTGTTCTTTCTGGTGATGAGGATCAAATTCAGGGCCTCATATATGCTTTTGCAATAAGATAGTTCATGAGCTATTCTTTGGCAGAGGCTAGATCTCTTCTGCAATTTGATGATAATAAAGTTTAGGTTTGTTGGGATTATTTTTCAGCAGCCAATCAGCTAGCCAAATCTATGGAACAAAAAGAAAAATCTTCAGTTAAATAAACATTTAAGTGTTTCTTTTCAATATGTATATTATCAATTAGACTCTTAGTTTTCAAAATCACTTTAAGAAAATAAGTGAAGGGGCCGGAGGGTTAGCTCAGTGGTTCCGGCGCCTGCCTCGCAAGCGCAA
>PVIC010049802.1:0-13032 GCA_004025085.1 Thryonomys swinderianus | reverse complement strand
GGGCTCATGCTATTTTATCAGATAATTTAGTAGGTTAAAATATTTTAAAAGGAAATGTTATTATTTGTATATATTAACTATGGCTACGTATTTTATATGTGGCCCAAGATGGCTCATGTCCGCCCAGTACACCCCAGGCAAGCCCAGAGCTGGACCTCTGTGTGCTAGACTACCCCACATCCCAATCCCCATCTCCTCTGGGAGTGTGGAATGAAATCACCACCCCTTATACATAATCTACCATTATGTTTTTTATTAGCTCTTGGTCCTCAAAGCACTTGATGGAATTTCAAAGCCATTAAAAGCAAAATAACCTTGGGCCGGAGGGTTAGCTCAGTGGTTCTGGCGCCTGCCTTGCAAGCGCAAGGTCCTGAGTTCGATCCCCGGAAACCACATATAATGTTGGGCGTGGAGACTCGCGCCCACCAACAATCAACGCCGCATACCACAATGCCGGTGGTGGCTCACGCCTGTAATCCCAGCACTCGGGAGGCAGAGACAAGAGGATTGCTGAGTTCGCGGCAGCTTGCCTGGGCTCCATAGTGAGCTCAGGGCCAGCCTGAACTACAAAGCGAGACCCTGTCTCAAAAAGCAAAAAAAAAAAAAAAAAAAAAAAAGCAAAATAACCTTTTCCAATCAGTAAAGAGCAAACACATTATTTGCATTTAAACAGAGTTCTGTTTGTGGGATTATATCTCTGGGCCTTCTCAGCCTGCTGTGTTCTGGGGCCAGCCCACCAAACCTTATCACTTAATCCTGCTTTCCAAGAGCTTGCCATTTTGGGTTTCTCAAGCAGCTCTTAGCTAGGATGACACAGTAGATTGCTGTTGGTGGCCTACACCTCTAATCCTAGCATTCTGGGAGGCTGAGGCAGGAGGATTACAAGTTTAAGGCCTAGTGACACCCTGCCTTAAAATAGAAAGGAAATATGGATGTAGCCCAGTCCAAAGGCCCTGGCTTCAGTCCCCAGCACAATGCATGGGGCTGTCTATAAAAGTTAGAGTTGTAGCTGGGCGTGGTGGCTCACGCCTGTAATCCCAGCACTCGGGAGGCAGAGACAGAAGGATTGCTGAGTTCAAGGCTTGCCTAGGCTACATAGTGAGCTCAGAGCCAGCCTGAACTACAAAGCGAGACCCTGTCTCAAAAAAAAAAAAAAAAAAAAAGCTGTAAAGAAGAAGCCCTTTATACATAGAATATTATGCCCCTGTAATCCTCCAAGAGCTGCTTGGTGGTGTCTAGAGTACGGAGCGAGCCACTGCTCTTCAGCCCTATATCTGCAGACCTGCCTCACCCAGAAACAGCTGCCTCCCGCAGCCGGCACCGTGTACCCTCTTGGCTACTGCAAGTTAAGTCAGCAGCCTCTGTGTGCGCAGCACTCAGGTGGTCTGCTCTTTTCTTACTATTTATAAACATGTAAGGTATTTCTAACAATTTTTATAATTAACATTTGAACTTCTGAACTTCATGTAGTGTGAAGTCAAAGGTTGAGCAATTCTTCTCACCTGCCTATCTGAAGTGCCAGCTGTTCCAAGGTTTCCATTCTGTTTGCCCAGCTATTTCTTTTTGTGCTATTTTAATGCCAACACTTAACAGAAGGCTTTTCATGGTCATACATTGGAAACCCTGTTCACTTTTCTTCTTAGTTTCCAACCTTGCTCATTCGCGCATGTGTCTCCATCCTGTCTCAGCCAAGTGCAGCTCCCATTAACGTGATCAAGGGGAGGAAGACAGGAGAGAGACATGGGGAAGGTCAGGCTCTTTAGGCCGCTCATTGTGAAACAAGGAAATGCTGTAGCTCACCAAGTATTCATATTTTTTTTCTTAGTGAAAATGTATTTTAATCTGTCTTAGCAATTTTTATGTTTAGATTTATTCCTTCTAAGGCAGCCAGGTAGAAATTGCAGCTAATGAATTGTAGTAGTTTAAGTGACTCATTCACATTAGCCTTCCAGAGCATTGTGTTTAGAATAACAGTAAACTGGAGGAGGCCCGCAGAGAGGCAGGTGTTCTGCTGGCTCCACGCCCTGGGCCAGGCAGAGGGCAGCTCAGGTCAGCCTGTGAAGATGCAGGGTTGACCCTGGAGAAGGGCATGGAGGAGAGGCCCCAGGCTTCTCCCAAGATGGCCCTGTCCCTGGAAATGGGCCAGAGGTTTACTTGTTGTCTGATAGAAAAGGTCTCTTTGCTCAGTTTAAATTTTACCTTTTTTCTCTTTCCCTGTTTCAGGGGACCGTGATTAGGGTATTTTCCATTCCAGAGGGACAAAAACTATTTGAGTTCCGGAGAGGAGTAAAGAGGTAAAGTGTGTAATGTCCTGGGCTTACTCTGGAGGTTGTATCTGGATTTTGGTTTCCATTATCTATGACCCAACAAGTAAGACTTGAAGGTACAGCAGGGAAATTGTGGTTAAATACAGAACCCTTGTCTACCCACCAGGTGACTGACCTGCCACCAGCGTTCAGAGTCGGTCTTATCAGGGCAGCTAGAGACTGCTTGCATGAAAGCGCACTAGGTCGTCATGTGTCCAGGGTCAGCTGTGTAGAGAGGGCCAGGGGCCCAGGATTTTGGGAACCCTGCTGATCCCCTGAGCACCATCTCTGCCCCCAGCACTACACCAGCTGCCCTTTCCTACCAGCCAGACAAGTTCCCTCACCTGCCTCACAGGTTTGATAAATGGCCCCACGGTCCAGCCAGGTTCCAGCCCTTCCTTCCACTCTGTGCATCCGAGCAACTCTGCTGTGCCCCTCATTAGGCTACTTCCCCACCTTGTACTCACCTGGTGTTGGCAGAAGATGTTGTTAGTTAGGTCACACCCTGCCCAAAACCTTCCCTACTCTGCTGGGAGGCTGAGCTGCTGTCCCCAGCAGGTAGTCCTGTTGTGCCTGCCCCGCTTTCCTCTTCCCTGCCCTTCTCTGCCTTCCCTCCTTTCCCTCCCATTCTAGCTGCATTGCACACCCAGGCCCTCAGCAGAGCAGGGATGGCTCTGTGGGACCCACAGTGCTGCTCTTCCCTGGCCAGCTACCAGCCAGGGTCTCCACAGGCCTCTGCTGGACTCTTACATAGCGAATCTCATTGTGCTGCTCTTTGCCAGAAACTCCCATTTTTCTTTCCAGTGTACTTTTGCTGGTGGCGGGCAGTTCCTGCACAGCCACACCACGCCACACTGTCCAGGCCCTGCCACTCCTGCCCTGCTACCCTGGGATCCAGTGCAGGGTGGTTGGTGTAAACACTGTAATGTCTGTGGGACTGAGTGAGATATACCCAATAGCACAAGTGTACCTAGATAGGAGAAAGTTCCTATTTCTGTGATGGCTTTGAGGTTTCTCAGTGATGTGTAAACAGCACTGTAGAGACCCAGCACGTGGAACGTCATGCTTTATGTTTGAACATCACCAAGTTTGTTGACTTACCCTCTGACATGATAAACATTTTGGTAATTGAAAGTATTGGGTTTTCTTTTACTAACCTTAGAGTTCTAAATCCCTCCTAATACAACCAAAGATGGCTCATTACTGGCCTGATTCCCTTTATCTGGGACTGCAAAGAAAATGGGCCCTCTAGGGATATGTCATAAAATTGCTCATACTTGCTTTCATCTCCCTGACATTTTCCTCTCTCACAGAAGAGAGAGAGTAAGGGGGCCATTGTTAGACCCAAGTTCATCCAGCTGGGGTTGTCCCTCGGTCCTGCTCGGCCACCTCCCATGTGCCTTGTCCTGCAGGTGCGTGAGCATCTGCTCACTGGCCTTCAGCATGGATGGCATGTTCCTCTCCGCGTCCAGCAACACCGAGACCGTGCACATCTTCAAGCTGGAGACTGTGAAGGAGAAGTGAGTTGCAGAGAGGGTCTGTTTCCTTATTCTCTGTGTTCTTAAGATTGAGACAGGTGCTGGGTACAAAAGTCAAGGCCTTGCAAGATGTTAGATGCGTGCTGTCATGGGCTGCACCCTGGCCCTGCGTTGCTTGAAACACATCTCCCTGTGTCCTGTGACTGTCCAGAGAGAAGTGTAGTATAAAGCCACTCAGCCTCCCAGCTCACTGGCCAGTGCAGGCCTGGCTGGGTGACATCACACCAGGTATAGCACACAGCAGATTGTTCCCACTCCCCGTCTTCTGACAGGGCATCAGGGCCAAAAGATAAGGCCAGCCTGGGGCTGGATATTTACCTCAGTGGTTCCGGCATGTTCCTTGCAAGCACAAGGTCCAGAGTTCAGTCCCCAGTAAGCACACACCACAATGCTGGACATAGTGACTCACACCTGTAATCCCAGCACTCGGGAGGCAGAGACAGGATTGCTGAGTTCAGCACTATGTAGTGACCTCAGGGCCAGCCTGAACAACAAAGCAAGACCCTGTCTCAAAAAAAAAAAAGATGAGGCCAAGCTGGAGCTTTAGGTACCACTCCGGTGCCTTGTGGCCAGCACGCATGTCCTCTCTGTGCCCCACCTACACAGAGTCACCCAGGCTTGACACCTACCACCCCTCAGCAAGGAGACCAAGCTGTTTCAGTCTCCTAGTAGTTGATATGAATTCTGCCAGCCTGAATAGGTGAGCAGACAGCATACTCTATTTTTTTCCTTCAATTTTGATTTTTTTTTTTTTTGAGACAGGGTCTCACTTTGTAGTTCAGGCTGGCCCTCAGCTCTCTATGTAGCTCACGCAAGCCGCGAACTCAGCAATCCTCCTGTCTCTGCCTCCCGAGTGCTGGGATTACAGGTGTGAGCCACCACGCCCGGCTTTCCTTCAATTTTGAAAAGAATATCCTATTAAGATCAGCATTTAGATTGAGTCTTAATTCAAAGGAAATGGGGGGGGCTTTGTGGCCTTTTTTGTTTTGGTTTGGTTTGATTTTCATCTTTCTGAAATAGAAACTCACTGTATAATGCTGGCCTTGAACACTCACCAATCCTCCTGTTTCAGCCTCCTGAGTGTTAGAATCACAAAAATGTGCCACCACTCCTAGCTCAGTTAGAAGAGATTTTTTTTGAGACAGGGTCTCATTTGTCGTTGAAGATGAACCATCAGAGACTTAACTGGACACAAACTTGCAACTATTGTCAAAGGAGTGTTTAAAATAACCTGCTGGGCCTGGCGACTCACGTCTATAACCCTAGCAGGAAGCAGAGACAGGAAGATGGCTTTTAGATGTTAACCTGGGCTGCAAAGTGAGGCCCCGCCCCTCCCCCCAAAAAAGATAACCGTAAAAACATATGTAAGATGAACAAGAACAAGGGGTTGTGGTTTGGTGATAGAGTGCTCATCTATCATGATAGAGCCCCTGGTTCAATCCCCAGTGCTGCAGTAAGAAAATTAGCAATTTGAAGTTTGTGCTCAAGGGTTTTAGAAAGACTCAGAGCAGGGCCTGGGAAACTGCACGGTTCTTCCTGTTGTGACTCAGCCTCTCAGGAGGCAGGCCCTAACCAGGGCTTATTTTCTACCAGCACGTGCGCGCGCGCGCGCACACACACACACACACACACACACACTCCCACCTTCTTTTTTTTTTTTTTTGAGACAGGGTCTCGCTTTGTAGTTCAGGCTGGCCCCTGAGCTCACTATGTAGCCCAGGCAAGCCTCGAACTCAGCAATCCTCCAGCCCCTGACAGGAGTGAGCCACCATGCCCATCATTGTGGTATGTAGTACTGATTGCTAGTGGGCGTGAGTTACCACACCTGGTATTGTTGTATGTGGTTACTGGGGTTCTGAACCAGGGACCTTGTGCTTGCTTGGCAGGCATCAGAACCACTGAGCTAAATTTCTGGCTCTGCAGCCCTTTTATTTAAACTGAAACTTTTGCCATTGGGGTTCAGGGTGGTGGTGTGTGACGGGACATGTGCGTTGTCTAGTCAGAGCAACTTCCCACGTCCAGTGACCTCCCTGCAGACCCCCTGAGGAGCCCACTACCTGGACTGGCTACTTTGGGAAGGTGCTCATGGCATCCACCAGCTACCTGCCTTCGCAAGTGACAGAGATGTTCAATCAGGGCAGAGCCTTTGCCACCGTCCGCCTGCCCTTCTGTGGCCACAAGAACATCTGCTCCTTAGCTACGTGAGTGGGGACAAGCGCCTTACCTCCAGGGCTCTGCCGCACCGCAGTGCTTGTTGGGAGTTTCTGGGGAGGACTGTGGTGGGCCTCCACAGACCTGAAACCTGTGTGTGTCCTCTGTAGGGGCCCACAAAACCTTCCCTGCCATTTTCGCTGTGTATTAGTGTTATGGAAAACATGAAATCAACCCTCTGGGCCGCGGAGACAGGCATGACGGTGGGAGCCGGCATGGGCCCAGTGTGTGCCGTTTCTGCACTGCTTAGTGTATGGCTAAGTCCGCGCACCCACTCAGTAACCAGAGAGGCTGTGCGCCCACCAGCTGGGCCTTCCACTGGGCGTGGTGCACAGTCACCCGGAGGCCTCGGTGGAGCTCTGTCCTCTTCTGCCAGGCCAGTGCATGCTCTGGTGGTTTCTCCCGGAGCAGCCGAGGGCAATGCAATGCCTCTGTGAAAGCTGTGCTCCTAGAACTTGGCCACTTTGGTTCCCACTAGAATTCAGAAGATTCCCCGGTTACTGGTGGGTGCTTCCGACGGCTACTTGTACATGTACAACCTGGACCCCCAGGAGGGCGGCGAGTGTGCCCTGATGCGCCAGCACAGGTGAGCTCTCTGCAGCTGCCATCGTGGTAAGAACCAGGCGCCCAAGTGACTCCATGTGCTGGCTGGGGCTCTGAGGGGCTTCCCTCCCAGATGAGACCGACCCCACCCGGCCACAGGCCCCTGGCTGCAGCAGAGTGGGAAGAGGGGCTGCGTTGTGGTTGCCCTGTGTGCAGAGCAGCAAGCGGCCCGTCCCGGCCTGAAGCTGGGGTAGAGAGTTTGGAAAGTGAAAAGGCCGGGGCACAGTCGCCTCGCAGACCACCTGGCTTGCTGGGGGACACAGGATTTAAGAGTCCTGCCCATTCGTTGGAAAGTTGGGAAGTGAGGCAGTTTGCCTGTCTCTTTCATACTTCTTATTTGAAAGTTGTAGCTGCAGCCTCATGACACCTTTGTACACCAGGTGGACATGGGAAGCTGTTTCCTTAATACTGAACTCAATCCTCAGCATCCCCCTTATAATAAGATGGCTCCCTCACTGTAACTTGGCTCACCGGGCTTGCCATGTGAAACACCAAGGGACAGATGCCCAGGGTGGTTGATCCGTGACCATAATGTCGGGGGCAGCAGCATCCCTCTGTGAGAGGCCTGTTGCTGGTGTGCAGTGGCTGCCGAGTTGTCCCACAAGCACTCAGGCCTATCCCTGTGGCTCTCTCCAGGCTGGACGGCAGTATGGAGACAACAAGTGAGATCGTAGACTCTGCCTCTCACGACTGCCCCTTAGTAACACAGACCTACGGCACAGCAAAAGGGGCTTACGCGCCCTCTTCCCCAACGAGGCTTGGTAAGGGGCAGGATACGAACCTGGAAGGTAATTACCACCTCAGGGAGTAGTCCTTTCTGGCATGTTTGTTTTTAATTTGTGCTGCCGTCTCCTCGTGATGTCCAAAGGGGGAAGTGCTCATCCTCGCAGGGCGGAAGCAGGAGGGAAAGCTGCATGGCTGTGTGGCAGGGCCACAGGCAGACAGGCCCCTGAGGTCCCCTGCAGCCGGACCCTCACTCCACACTAGCTGGCTCTCTCTATAGCCAGTTTGAATGTCAATCGCAGGGAAAGAGCGCAGCCTGCCGTTGATGGTGCCTGTCTCCTTTTGGCACCGATGAATTTGGAGTGCTGCCTTAGGCTGCAGGGACCCCATTAGACAGCATGGCGGTTTCACTCAGAAGTCTGCAGTGTGGGCCGTGGGTCCTGGGTGTAGCTCTGAAACCTGTAGCTGGTGCCCAGTACTCTGAGGATGGCTTCTGTGTCCTTGCAGCCTACACCGACGACCTGGGTGCTGTGGGCGGTGTGTGCCTGGAAGACGAGGCCAGCGCCCTGCGTCTGGATGAGGACAGTGAGCACCCTCCCATGATCCTTCGAACTGACTAGGGAGGATGGGCTCGGCAGGAGACTCCACGTTGCTGCTATGGACTTGGGCCTGGCCTGGGGAGAAGACGGCAGAGACTGTAAAATCCTAGTGCTAGTCTAACTTGGTATTTCCGAGAAGATGCACTGTTTCACTGCAGTGGCTTTTAATCCTGCTTACGAAATTTAGCTCTTTGTTTTCTCTTTTTTCTTTCTTTCTTTCTTTTTTTTTTTTTTTTTTTTTTTTTTTTTTTTTTTTTTTTTTTTTTTTTTTTTTTTTTTTTTTTTTTTGCCAAAGTTAACCATTTGGCGAAGTCCAAAGTCTCCTAGCTTTGCATGTGTGATGTGCCAAGCCGGCGCCCAGGAGCTGGCCGCCTGCACAGCGGAGTGTGGTCGTCTGGCTTTGGTGTCTGTGCGTCTCGACAGTACGCTGGTTTGGTTGTCAAGGCTGTTTCCGCGGGGTGCTGGCATATGTCGGCCTTGGGCAGGAGTCCTCTTGCCCTGCAGCCCCACCTGGACCATTTTCCTCTACTTTATTTTGTTAATTAAATTCTTTCCAAATTGGATTATTCTGGAATTCTTCCATGGTGGACACTTCCATTTCTGACCTTGTTCTCCAAGTGGACTGGGAGAGATAGGTTCTTTCTAATGCTAAAACCCGGGCTGGCTTTTAGCGAGGGAAGCCTGAGTACGTGCCTGGAGTACCTGGAGCCAAGGAGAGGTGTCCTGGGACCTTAAGTTCTCTCTTCTCTACTCTCCTGTCAAGTACCTGTGACTTTATGGAAGAGTCTGTAGCTGTCCCTGTGCCCAGGCAAGCACAAAAGTAATCCACAAAAGGCATCTTACAGGAGCCCCTCCCCAACAGGGCCTGTGAGAGATGGAGGCATGAGGGGGATGGTGGCTGTGGGCACCCTGTGCCAGGTACATGTGCCTTGTCCACTGCAGTCCTAGAACATCTGTTCAGCAAAGCAAGAGGTTGTGGTCACAGGCTGCAGTATTTGCCTGGCTTTCCTTTTCATTTACATAGAATTGAAACAACCTCAGACAACGCAGACTGAGTGTTTCCAGCCAAGCATGCAGCAGTGGAAGTTTTAAAGGCTTGGAGGTAGGTTGGTGAGTCTGTGGGTCTCATAGTGTCACTTAGTTAGGGCCTCAAGGTCGCCAGAGCAGGGCTCAGACCTGTCCCTTAGAGTCACAAAGCCAGGCGAGTACTTGGGGGAAGGGATGCTGAGATGCACACAGAGCAACTTGGGCACCTCATGTGGTTTTGGGACCAGAGAAGAGTGTATTAGGATCTACATTGAAATAGGATCTGTATGGCCCCCATTGACAGGCTTGCGGGGATCTGGGGGCTTGGGTCTGCTTTGTCAGAGTTCTTCATATTCCCTCAAGATTGCCCCAGAGGACGTGGGACTCACTGCCCTTGGGCAGCCCGCTTCCAGCACCAGAACATGAGGCAGTTAAGGAGAAAGGTGCCCTCTGCTGTCCTGGGGTTGTTGCCCCAGCCGCGGTAGAGGGAGGCCCAGGGCTGGGCAGGGCTTTTCCTCCCAGATCTCAGACAGTCCTCAGCGCCCTTGGAGACAGGACTGCGGATCTCTGAGAACTCAGCCGTGTGTCCTTTGCTAAGCTGGGAGAAGATGGAGCCCTGTGCCACGGACGGGAGGGATGAGAAAGAGGAAGCGAGGAGTCGGACCTCTCGACTCCAATCTGGAAGCCAGGGAAAGGACCCTGGATCAGCAGTACATGTGTTCCAGACCACACATGGAGGTTCTTGTCTTTTTCCAGAAAAAGATGATAGGGCATGGGATTGGGAACAAAACAAAAATTTCCTTAATGGACTTGTATGAATAAGAATCAAATTTTCTATTTTTCTCATTTTTTAGTTTGAGACAGGGTCTCTTATGTACTTCAGACTGGCCTCAGCCTCGGCAGGCCCCCAACTCACAGCAGTGGCACTCCTCCTGCCTCAGGCTCCCAAGGGCTTTGTTACAGAGCTCTACCCCATGCCAGGCTTTTATGTTTCCTAAAGCTGTGGAGCCAAGAGTTGGAGTAAGCCTGGAGTCAGCTGCACTAGCAGCAGCATGAGCTGCAGGGCTCGCGGGCCTGGGTCTGGTCTGCAGTGGCCACGCCTTCGTGCGCAGGCTTGTCCCAGCTGCAGCATGACTACCCAGCACCGAGCCTGGCTGGTGCAGGCATCCAGATACACGGCCGCTGAGGTGTCTTGTGGGATGGACACTGGTCTTCAGAACTGATCCCAGGATGGACGGGAAGGGGGGCCTCTTTCATCCAGACCGGAAGTTGGTTTGGGCGTCTGACCCCTGCCCTCCCTGCTCTTCATGCTGCCTTATAGTGCACACGTGAGTGGGGCGGGAGGGGTGCGAGAGTCCCACGCACATGGGCTCCCTGTGGGGTGCACCAAGCTTTTGTCATGCCGTGCACTGCTCGCCACGAGGTCCAGCCCACAGGCCTGCCCGCACCCAGGACGTGCCAGCGTCTCAGCACCCAGCCTGTTGTTCCAGACCTAGGAACTTTGCACACCGCTCCCTGCCAAGAAGGCCGGGGACTTCAGCCTCGGTTCAACTGGAAGGACCAGCAGATGCTCCTGTTTCCCCACAGCCAGCACAGCAGGGTGGGACCATAGGGCATGAGAATGTGCTCCTCGCTCGCTGCCGTGGTCGTTTGTGGTTCCGTGACAGTGCCAGCAGAAAGTCGCATCTGGGCCCCATCCTCAGGTCACACCTCATGCTCAGTGACCAGCCTGGTCAGGGGCTGAGCGCTGGATGCGTGTTCCCGAGCATGCTCTTCCCCTGTGTGGGGAGAGACTGCAGGCACGGGTACCTGGAGTCTGCCTGGCACTGCTCCTTGTGGCGCACTGATGGCAGTGCTGGCAGTCTGTCCTGTGTCCAATCCGCTTGTCCTCGCTGTGCTGGCCTTGAAACACGAGCGAACTTCCCCCCTCCTTACTCTCTGGCTTGGAACAGATCTGATTTGTAAAAATTAACCCTTCCTAAAGCTGAGAACCGAAGGGGACTACTGGCGACTCTTCACGCCTCTGATTTTCCTTCTCAGAAATAAAGACAAAACCCCAAAAGTCAAAAAAAATTTTTTAGTCTTCACTAAGTTATTTGAATGTCATTTTACATTTTCTGTTTTAGGGAAGCTCTTTGTGTCCCAAGTGTGCTGTGAGTGTGGGGCTGTTCTTTGTCCCGCCCTCGGCAGAGGCAGCTCCAGGCGCACACTGCGTCTCTCCGGGGTTGCAGGGGGAAGGACAGCCTCCAGCCCGCGCGCCGGGAACTGGCTTCCCACAGGCCGAAGACCGCAGCGCCAGCCCCACCTCTCACCGTGCGCCTAACGAGAATCAAAATGGATCGCAAATCTAAATGCTAAAACGGAAACAGTCTTCTAGATGACAGAGGCAAAGATCTGAGTAGGATGGGTGGGTGTGTTTATATGGCACTGGGAATTTAACCCAGGACCTTGACGCTGAGCTAAATTCCCAGCCCTCTTGAAAATTTTTTATTTTGAGAGAGGCTAGCCGAGTACCCCCATACATGAGCTCGAACTTGGAACCCTCCTGCCTCCGCCTCCCAGGTTTGGGGTTTAGGCAGGTGTGCATCACCGTGCTTGCCTGAGAGCTTGTTTCTGAGGTTCCTTGCCCTGGGGCAGAGAAGGGGTCACGAAGACGGCGGCCTTCACCTTATGTCGTCTCTGCTGTCTTCCCATGGTGGCCTCACCTCCAGCACCCCTTTACCCCAGCCCACTTCAGCAGAAGTACAAGTGTACCTCTGGGCCCTTGGAGGAGGCGAGGCGGTGGTCACTCCCTGCTGCCAGTGTCCCAAGGAGGGAGCAGGCCAGGGCCAGCCTCTGCCAAAAGGAGATGCAGGCTGAAAATGGCCCCTTCCAGCCAGACGCAGGAAACAAATGCCACACTCTCCTGGGGGGACACCACGTTGGCCTCCCTTCCAGGGGCCCTGGGTGCCTCCAGGGGCATGAGCTTGGGGATGGGGATGGCTCAATTCCAGATCCCTGAAGGCCAGTGGGCTGCAGGGACCATGAAGGGGTGGCTACACCGTCCTTGGACAGGCCTTGCCCTGGTGGGCCCAGGGTGCCTCGGTGAGTCTGGGCACTGACCGAGGGACCCATGTCACCACCAGAAAATCAGGCAGTAGCTGTGTGCCTGGTGGCATCATTCTCTGCCAACCAAGTGCCTGCTGTATGAAAAGCGTGGCATGGGCAGGAGGCGCTTTGCATCCATTGGCAGTGGGGAGGGAGGTGATGCTGACCCCATGTGGAAACCGGCCCAGAGAGGGTGAGTGACCTACCCGAGCACACGCAGCTGAAAGCGCATCAGGCTTCTGACCTGCTGGGCTCTGCGCAGCACTGCCCTATCTCCCTAGGAAAAACCACCTGGCGCCTTCACAGGAAGTTTACAGAGTCACTGTGGACCCAGCAGGTCCAAGGGCACATGGACCCAAGAGATCTGGGCTCACACGGACCTGTACACGGCTGCCTTTGGGGCGTCATCCATGTGAGCCGGATGCAGACAGATGGGTCCCGACAAGAGGTCCTCCACAGAGAAGAACCACTCAACCCAGGCCCAGGCCACACACCACACGACTGCGCGTGTCACATGCCAGAGGCGGACCCAAGGACAGGCAGCAGGAGAGCCTCGGTACCAGGGGCTCCTGTGAGAGACCCAGGACCCTGTCGGACAGAGTGGGGCTGCACAGCATAGTGATTGCACTCGGTGGTCACAACACAGTGACTCCGGTGACCCACTGAGATGCTAGCTGATGGGCCTCGGCCAGCAGAGGAGGAGCGCTGGAGCCCTTCACGCCAGGGGGCCCAGGGTGGGAACACGCAGGAGGTGTGGGCTCACACTCTGCCACCCCTACCTGGGCCTCTCCACCTTCAGGACCATGCTGTCCCTGGGCACCGTGTATGTATTCACGCACCAGGAGTCTGTTTTCAGTACTAGGCTGAATGAATTCAGGGCCTTCGCACTGAGCTACATCCTCAGCCCTTTATGGTTTTTACTTCTTAGGCAGGGTCTCA
>PVIC010049801.1:0-13034 GCA_004025085.1 Thryonomys swinderianus | reverse complement strand
TTCTGGGTGCTACTGTGAAAGGGATTGCCTCCCCAATTTCTCTTTCAGTGAGTCTGTTGTTTGTGTAGACAAAGGCTGTTGATTTTTGAGCATTGACCCTGTATCCAGCAACACTACCAAATTTGGTAATTAAGTCTAGCAGTCTCTTGGTTGAGTTTTTAGGATCTTCAAGATAGAGTATCATATCATCAGCAAATAAGCGCATGGCTTTCTTGCACTAACTGTTGTTTCAACAGAATGGGGGGAGGTTGGGGCCGTGAGATATTCAAACCGTGAAGGAAGAAAGTGTGTTCGGAGGCGTGGCCACCCGCCCCGGGGACGCCTAATGTGCCGCCTGAGGGGTGCCTCGCAGGTGCCCGCTCGGTGCCCCGCCTTCCCCCAGCACCCCACGGCCGGCGCTGAGGTCTCCTTCCCTCTGAAGCTGAGCTTCTCAGCCCTCTATGCACAGAGCCAGTCGTGTGTGGCGTTGTGCTTCGTCCCGCAGTTACCGCTGTCACAGAATTGGTGGTAAGTACCACGTGGGCTCGGAGTGTGGTCTGGACAGCACTTTCCACACCGCGTGTCAAGTACTGCAGTCATCTTCCTACCGGCGAGCTCCTAAACCAAGCGAATGAAACTTTAAAAAGTGCTTTTAAAAATTGTAACATTGGGCCAGAGATTTAACTCAGTGATTCAAGCACCTACCTTGCAAGTGCAAGGTCCCGAGTTCAATCTCCGGTACGTCCCCTCCCAATAGCGACAGTAACATAAAGAAATTACTAAATTAAGTTCCTTCATTAATGCATTAGGAGAGCCAGGTGGAGTAGAATATAGCAAACATGAATCTGCCGAATTAGTTCTTTAATATTATGCGTTGTACTTGAGTTCAGAGAAAGCTAAATACCCACATTATATTTGTGATTCTTTGTAATGCCAAGGAAGGAGGGTGACAGTACAGAATGTGTGCTAAATACCTGTATCTACCTCTTTATTCACTAAACATGTATATATCCCTGCATATGTGTCTACCTATAAGAGTGCTCTTTAATGTTTTCCTAAAATGATTATGAATGCTGTGGACATTTGAGGTAATGGTAATGACAGTTGTATTCTATGTGAAATGTGTATAAATTGTCTCATAAACTACATGTTAGAAACCCTGGAGGGCTGGCAGGGATTGAACTCAGGACCTTGTGTTCCCCAGGCAGGTGTGCCACCACTGAGCTACATCCCCGGCCACCTTGTGACCTTTTAGGTGATCACAGAGGTTCTCAGTCTATCAGAGGTTGCTGCTCTATGGTAGCGATGGGCGTATCCAGTGTACTGTATTATTTGATCTGATGAAGGGAGAATAGGCCAGGGGTATGCCTTACCTTCTTCCTCTCTGGGGAGAAGAAATAAAACAGGTATTTTTCCAGGTTCTTTTCCCATGTTTACCATTAGCCAGAATGTGCTTCGAATGCCTGCCAACAGGACTACTGTGTGTGTGTGTGTGTGTGTCTGTGATGGTATGGTGTGTTTGTGTGTATGTGTGTCAGTGAGCCATCATTAAGAACTACAGTATTTTGGGGCTGGAGATTTAGCTCAGTGGTTCCAGTGCCTGCCTCGCTAGCACAAGGTCCTGAGTTCAATCCCCGGTAACCACATACAATGCTGGGTGTGGCGACTTAAGCCCAACAGCCATCAATACCACATACCACAGTGTGGGCTTGGTGGCTCACGCCTGTAATCCCAGCACTTGGGAGGCAGAGGCAGGAGGATTGCTGAGTTTGAGGCTTTCCTGGGCTCCATAGTGAGCTCAGGGCCAGCCCGAACTACAAAGCAAGACCCTGTCTCAAAAAAAAAAAAAAAGAACTAGACTATTTTGTCTTCAGTGAGATGAGCACAGGATGAGATGTGGATCTCCTTCTCTATTCCCATCCTTTCCAGCTTTCCTCTTTGTGTTGTGACCGTGTTATCCTAATTAATGCTCATGGTTTGCCTCTGGAGGCTCTAGGAGTGATATCCATCTGTTGGGAAAGGAAATAAAATTTGGAAAAATTAAATCATCCTACTGTTTCTTTACTCTTTAAGGATAGGGTTGCTAAATACTATTTTTTTCAGTATTAAGAATTGAATCCAGTGCCTCTGCCTCAGCATAGCTATATTCTGAGACTTTTTTTTTTTTTTTTTTTTTTTTAGGAAAAGTCTTGCTAAATTGCTCAGGAGGGGCTTGTAATTGTGCTTCTGCCTCAGTCTCCCACAGTGCTGGGATTATAGGTGTGCGCCACCACATCTAGCTAAATACAATTTCTTAGGATTCCTGAGGTCATATTTTCACTTTTGCTTTTCTTCTCAAATGTTCCATAACTGATACTCTTCTTTTATTTTAAGATGACTGAATGTACTTGACTGTTTTTGGCAGATTTTTAAAAGTTCTTTGGCTGTACTACTTGACATTTCTTTTCCTGAAAACAAAGATAGTGTTTTAGTTATATATTTATTTACTGTGAGGCGCTTAATAAGATATTTCAATTTGGGGCCAGAGATTTAGCTCAGTGGTTCTGGTGTCGGCCTCGCAAGGCAAGGTCCTGAATTCGATCCCAGTAACCACATACAGTGCTGGGTGTGGTGACTCACGCCCACCAGCAATCAATATTATATACCATAGTGCTGGTGTGGTGGCTCACACCTGTAATCCCAGCACTCAGGAGACAGAGGCAGGAGGATTGCTGAGTTCGAGGCTTGCCTGGGCTCCATAGTGAGCTCAGGGCCAGCCTGAACTACAAAGCGAGACCCTGTCTCAAAAAAAAATATTTCAACTGAAACATAACCAAAACATTTATTGCTATTAATATCATCCACCACAAGGAATGAAGTCACCTTCTGGAATTTAACGAGGCAATTCTGGCTCCATCCCACAAGATGGCACTGTACTGCTATAATCCTGGGGCCAACCTGCAAACCTCTTCACCTTGCATTCCTCCTGCTCAGCACATATACCACTTAGCACATATACCACTTACTCTTGCATGCACACGCACGCACTCTTCCTTGTACAGTACCCAGAACACAACTGACTAAAGAGAGCGTGGAGAAAAAAAATGTCTTGTGTATGCCTTTTATTCAAGGGAGGTAGTTGTATGTGACACTACCTAATATGGTAGAAAATTCTGAGCCGTTCAATGGCACATTATCCCAGCCATTCCCAAAGGCTACACCTTTGTATGGAACTCATTAAATGCCTTCTCAGAGCCCTAAAACTAACACTTAACATTTGTGGCTTACAGGCATTCCACACACTATTTATTTGATGACTGTTGGGTTCATTTGTAATTTTGTCTCTGACAGTCACTAATGATTTGTAATCTCACTCTAACTTGTGGCTGTAACAACTTATTGCTGGAAAACTCAAATGTTTTATTTTTGCTAGAGTCCTTTGGTGCCTCACCACCAAACGAGGCACAATGACACTTTAAAAGCAACACAACATAATCTCAGACTACATGCTTAAACTTAGACTTTGTGAATATTCATAATACTTTTTCTTGAATCTGGCAAAGAAAGAAGCACGGCAGCAGGATTAGATGCTGTGACCTCTTATCACTCCCCCTCTATCATGTTTACTAAGAAGTTATGTTTTTAGGACACATAAAAGCAGTCCAGAGATAGTTTGGACTGTGTGGGATTTCAGCTCCTTCAGAGGCACCAGAGTCCACAGATGGCCTCCCATGTGTGTGGGCCCATGTGGCATGTGTGAGTGGACATGTGTATAGGGAGAGAGAATAGATGCCTCATGGACATTCTTGGGATGACAGTGCTGCTTTTGTGGAAAGGTGATTGTTTCCATGGAGGCCACAGGAGCTGCATGAGTGGGATGTCATTGTCACTGACCAAAACGCGATGCTTCCCCAGACCTTGCCACATGGCTATGGCCATGAGCGGAGACATTCACGGGCCTGTCATAGTGAGTCCAGAGGGAATGGCAGCTGTCACAGGCACTGAATGGTTCAGTTTTACTTTTCCCAAATACATAAATGGAGAGAGACTGCATCACCCTGCTCCAAGGACAGGTGTTTACAGTAGTCTGTGTGTTTAAAATGATAAAGAATGCCTGCATTGTAAGCCCTCATATCAGGTGTTCCCAGACGCTTTCTGAGTCTGCAGTGTTGGTACCTCCACCCTTGACGTGCTGCTCTCTGGGGCTCTTGCTTCCCCCTACTGTAGTCTCTTGTCCCACAATGTGTCCCATGTAATGTGTTTTTCAACACTGTGGCTCCAGGGCCCCCCCCCCCCCCGCTAAGTTATCTGAGTTTGTGGAGAATCTCATCCTTAGTGGATGGCAGTTCACGAGCCACTGAAACCTCCATAAATCCCTTCAGTGCAAAGTAGTTTCATCTCTGCATAACTGTTTTTCCCTTTTACCACTGTTCCTGCTAAGCCAGTGGCTCATCCTCCTGAATAGTCTTCTTGTATCTCTTCTTTTCTTCATTTAGATGGCTCTGCCCTGCTCATATTCTCTGATTGCTAACCCTATACTTGGAAGGAGGGGGGCTCCTCCCTGGTCCTTTATTTCCATCTGCTTTGTCTTCCAAACCTCCTCCACTCTGCTGTGTAAGTCATACAGTTAATTTTAAATACTAGTTGGGTCCTGTGGATAAACTTCATGTGACTTTTCCATTCAACAAGCACTTGTGGACCTGCCCTGTACCAAATAACAAGGGTTATGATAAAATAGATAGTGTCTGTGCACTAGCCTTAGTTATTGTTACAACACAGAAGATATTCAAAGAGCAGAGTTTTCAGATCATCTGTTATATGCAAGGCCCGGGCCTATCTGGAGGGCAACATGGTCTCCAGACACTGGGCGTCTCTGCCATACAGCTTCTGTGGTTTGGAGGGAGAAGGAGGGCTCTGCTAATCATTAAACAGATGCTTATTTATTGGCTGTAATTATTAACTACTGTGTAGGACAAGTCATAGGACAGTGAATGGTAGAGATGATGGGAGGTCTTTAAAAAAGTAACATTTAAATTATGACTTAATGTAAGTATTTGCCAAACTCATAGGAAAGGAAGAAAACAGGAAAAGGAAGCTCAGTCTCTTGGAAGAATTGAAAGAGAGCAGTGTGGCTCACTCTTAAAAGTACACCCTATAGATCAAGCCCACTCCACACCTGCTTTTCACAGCCCAGGAGCACAGAACAGACTGCATATCTTTGAAGGCTTCACAGAAAGTATAAGCAGTACATCTAATCTGGTAGTGCGCAACTTGAAGTTTCAGTATCCATACAGCTTTACTAGACTGGTGTCATGGGTGTATCTGGGCTGCTTTCTTGGAGCTCTGCAGGGCTGGGTGGTTTCAGCAGGGGCCTAGCTACTCACAAAGTCTAAAATGTAGTGCTAGGGACTTTGGGTCTGGGAGACAGGGGCTTTCCCAGCACATGCTGAGACCTTCTTTTGCTCAGAAGCTTGCTGACCCCTGGTGCAGTATAGTGTGAGAGGGGAACGTGCGGTAAGAGGATGCCAAAGCAGCAAGAAGGACCTGGTCTCAAAAACCTGCAGGGGTCCCAGGGCTTGTCCTACATTTTAATATGTAGCTTAGGAATCATGAGAAACACTTTGCTCTTTTTTCCTCCCTTAACTGCGATCAAACACAGGGCTAGTGTACTGAGCTAATTCCTAGCCACTTTTATTTTTTATTTTGGGCTAGCATCTTCCTAAATCGTTACATTGCCCAGACTGGGTTCAAACTTGGCAGTCCTCTTACCTCAGCCTCCCAGACTGCTAGGATTATAGGTATCATGAGATGCTTTTTAAGGGTTTTAGGCAGGTGACTGCCATGGCTGTCATGCATTTTAGAAAGTACATCTGGCAACTGTAAGGTGGACTTAAGGGGTGAAAGTGAATGAAGGTAGGGCTGTAGAGCATTGTGGGGACATAGAAGGGCTGTAGGGCATTGTGGGAATGTGGGATGGAGATTACTTTCAAATTCACATAGCTAGTAATTGAGATTCAAATCTAAGTTTGGTAACCCTAAAATCTAGAATATTAATTTCTCTTTTAGAAGAAGAATGTATAATAGAATTTGTAAGATATTTTGTTTAATGGACATGTAAGGCAAAGAAGAAATTACCAAAAAAGTTTTGTTCAAATTTCTAGCATGAATTATTTCATACATGTCTTGTCTACCAAATTCTCTTATCTCCAATACTAGGTGATTCAATAAAAGTCTTCAAAGTATAATTTCCAGAGAGGTAAATTATAACTCTCTTGGAAACATGAAATAAACATGTCTTAAAGATTTTACTCAACTCATTAACTGGGGATAGATTATCATATAAAACTGGTTCAAATTAGAATTTAAGAAGTTGGGTCTTTATGGACAATTTAATAATGGAATGGCAGGATTAGATTACAAGGTTAAAGACAAATCTGATTAATACTTGATATAGCAGTAAACCATAATTTATGGGATTGTATTTTTTTTTTGCTAGACAGAAATAATTGACATTGCCAGAAAAAAATCATCAAATTAACCTCTGCCCCTACGGAGTTGTAAACATAGCTTTGTCAATAGGAAATCAGTCAGTTGAGGCCAAGCTGTGTACTGAAGGACATCTGGTGATTTCTTTTACCCATGTCCAAATTCCCATTGATTTTTCTCACCACATAGGATACCCTCCTCCCCTCTTATTGTCATAGCAGAGCTGCACATGGGAGGGTGAGGTGCAGAGTCACAAATGCACACCAGACTCTGGGGAGATTTCTGGAATGCTTCCATTTAATGAATGCCAGTGTAGGACATAATATAGCACAAGTGGTGGGAGGAGTTTGCTCAGTGGCTATTGGGATTAGTCTATGGCTGCCAGAGGAGGGCCTAACATTGGTGAGGACTGACCAATCTCTGGCCGTGGGGTGCTCTCATTAGCTCAGTTCTCACTTTTGTCTCGATTTAGTCTACCAAGGGCCAAAGGCTCTCTCTCAGGACCTAGGAAACTGGCGTGTGGTACAGTTGGCTCAGCCAGACCTGGATTTCGCCATCACCCTCTAGCAATGTTTTTTTTTTTCCATATGTTCCCACAGTCATGGTTTATCTCTGCCATGTTCCAGTTAGGTCACAATACATGAGATGTAATTAAGCAATACAGTAAATATTTAAATTAGAAAGTTTAGTACACTAAAGACACATTTCCATTAATCCCCCTTTTTCAAACACACATTCACATCATGCTTGCCATTCTCTGAAGCACTTCTGGAAGTTTCTTTCATGAGTATCTTTAGCTGCATTGTTATGATGCCTGATATCGTGAATCAACTTACAACATTTATGTTGCCTGATCATTTTGACTTTGGGGAAGAGCTAAAATTGCCCAGTGGCAGATCCCATGAATGAGGTGGCTGGGGACATACTGTGACATTGTTGTAAGCTTGCTCTTCTGCAGGATGACACTCTGTGGTGGCAAGCACCATATTTTTTCATCACACTTGGGAAAGATACTCAAGAAAGAAAACTTACAGAAACGGAGGGAAGAAGGATGAACTAAATGTTCAAAACGCTGGGAGTATTTTGGAGGGATTTGTGGCAATATGTCTTTTACTATAATGTGTTTTTTTTTTCATTTAAACATTCACCATATTATTTGATAATAACTCATAGCTCTCATTTACTGAATACACTGGCCACAAAATACCTTGAACTTCATTTTCTGCCTTGTTATCATATCCCTGTGAACTATTGTTATTCCACATAATAGGAGCGTGGAAGGCTCAGAACACTTACTAGCTTGAGGGCCATCATTCTGTATTGATGGATTCAAGATGTTTAAATCCAGGGCCTTCTATTTTAATGTGGTGTTTAAGTGCCTCCAACTGGAGACAGACAACTGATCCCAGAAGACTATGGATTCGACATGAAATTAAGCAGATTGTGTATTTCTGTGTATGCATATCTCACTATATCTAATAAAAGCCTCTTATTATCTCTTGACTCGAATCCTGAATTGAGGGTAAATGAGAAACCAAAGTCAGAGACTGACTCTGAAATGAATTTACTATTTACTTCTGGGACTGTTTGCTTTTATTGCACTATGCTTGGCACATGGGGTCGGAATAAGAGGAAGTCCTGTCATACTCTACCTGGATTCCCTTCTGCTATACCAACAGACTTCCAGCACAAGATCACCGTGCAGGCCTCCCCCACCTTGGACCGGCGCCGGAGTTGGGACAGCAGGAGCTCCAGCCCGCCTACCAGCCCCACCATGCTGCCCCGCCTCCGGGCCATTCAGTGTAAGTGTCCTATCTGGACTTTATTTTCTTGCCTTGGATTCAAAGGAAGAGACATATTTTTACAGCAGGTTTTATGTGAGTAGGTGACATTAACAGGTGCTGCAACTGTTGGGAAAAGAAAATTTAGGTTCTTAGGCCAATTTTCTTATGCCAGCAGTCACACATGATCCTTAGATTCTGTGCAGTTGGTGCCACGAGCAGACTCCTGGGATGGAAGGTGAAGGATGGTTTCCTGAGGTGTTCTCTTACCTGCTTATGTGCAGAAATGACCTAAGTGAATTGTCCACACATCCCTTACATATGGGTATTTTGAAAAGTGAAGTGAGAAATTCAGGATTACTTCCATTTGGCTACCTTGTTTTGTGAGGACAATATTATTTTACTCATGGAGATTAAACTGTAATATCCTTTGGGTCTGACCAAACTAATGCCTCAAAACACTACATGTGTTTTGGTTTTAGAGAGAACATCTGATCGGAGAAAACAGGGTACATAGCTCCTGTATAGGCAGCTTTGTATGGCTAAAGTTCAGTTAGGTTCCAAATCAGAGTGTAATAAGATGAAACAGAAATACTGATCTTTTTCAAAGGTAAGTCTGTGTCAAATCCTAAAGAAGCCTAAGCAAGAAAAGAATGTGATTAAAAAATGTAAATTACCATATGAAATCATTCAAATCCTCTCATTTCTATACCAAACTTTTTATCATCCTTATTTGGAGACTAAAAATTTTTATACACCAATTTTGGGATGTTACTGAAGATTGAACCAAAGACCTTTGTACTGAACTTCACCCCATCCCCACCCCCCTATTTTATTAACAGGGTCTCACTCAGCAGCTGAGTTGCCCAGGGTGAGCTCAAACTTGGCAGTTGTCCTGCCTCAGCCACCTAGTGTTTGGGGATTATGGGCATGCACCCCTATACCTGGCTTTCTTTTTTCTCCCTTTTCCTTTGTTTTGTTTTAGTTTTGTGTGTGTGTGTAATGAAAACTTGGTGCCAGCAGAAACTTACTTTTTCAAGTGCTCAGACACAGTCTGTCCCCCCTTGTCGCTTTTTGTGATGCTGTTGCTGTACTTTGCCTTTGCCCCAGTGGAGTGGGGGCTTGACTACAGGAAGGGGAAGGCACTGGGGCCTCCAGTCTGGGGAGGAGCAGACAGTGAAGTGTCCTCCTCCACCTTGGCCAGTCACTTGTCACCTTCTTTTCTCTGTCCTTGAGTTCTGTCCTCAGGGAAGCCCACCCCATGGAAGTGGGCAAGGGTGGTACTTCCAAGGCTTATGCAGGCTGAAACACACACTGGGGATTTCAGGTCACTCACTTCCCATCCTGAAGTGAAGTTCAGAGAGAAGCACCCTGATCAGTCAGTCTCCAGAACAGTGTTCCTCGATGGACTGGCCCTGCATGGAGGGAGGGCTACAGGCTGAATTCTTCTCGCTTAACTCTGGGATTTTCATCCTGGCTCAAGTATTCCACAGCCACTTGTGGCTTTGGCTTGGTGTCTCCCAACCATGGCTTCAGTGGGGTCCTCTTGTCCTGGTGGTTGGGAAACACAGCAGGTGAATGTGAACTCGAAACATGCTGTCAGATAGTGAACTCTACTCTGGTTGCCCTATGACTTGGGGCAAGTCCTTAACCTCGTCATACCTCTGAATCCATTTCTGTGAACTGAGAATTGTGAATTCTTGAGACAGCTCAGAATTACATGGAATGTTCTAGAGCATTCGGAATAGTGCTTGGCATTCAGGAGGTGCCCTGAGTATGGATTGTTAAGGTTGCTGTGGTTTTTCCTGTTACTTCTGTCCTGCAGCCATTCCCAGCTCTGGACCTCTCACAGTGGTAAGTTTCCCAGAGACAGCAGGGGTTTGCCATGAGTATTTGACCTCTGAGTGCTTGAGGTACCATGTTGGCTTGGGATAGGCCACTTTCTGTATAGTTGTCACTTGCCTCAATTTCAGTGAGAACTTCACAATGAAAGTAACAGAAGAAGGCAGAAACACTCTGAAATTGAAGGAAAGGGTGGTTTTTAGTTTCTGAGGGAGATGGGAGTCATTGGGGCAAAGTGGAACAAAAAGGAGAGATTCTCCCCAAAAGTCTATAAAGAATACCAAGAGACAGGGTCTTACCATATAAACACAACTTCTGTTAAAAGGCCACCATGCAGACAGTCACACTGTGCTGAAGAATTTGCACAGAATGGTTGTTTCTGCCCGTCACAGGGTCTGGCTCATTTGACGGGCATAGTTATGCGAGACCATATTTAGGGTACACTTCCCCCTGAAAAGAAGAAGTGATACAATTCACTTATTTCCTGGATTTGTCAGCTTTCAGGACATAGACTTGAGGATAAGTAGCAAAGGCAGAAAGCACCCACTCGTTGTCGGATAGAATCGGTCAGGCCGTGGGGTGGAAGAGCCTGTCCCACAGCTGTGCTGGCCCGGGAGCCTGCTGCCTAGATGTTCTTGGCTGGCCCTTTAGCACAGCATCTCAGGTAGAGCACTGGTCTCCCAAAGACGTGCTGTCTGTCCCTCCACCTCCCTGAATCCCAAACAAACACTAGGACTACAGCTCTGCCATTGACTGTATCCTCAGAAAGGCAGCAGAAATACTAGACTAGATTTTCCTTGAAGGCAGAGGCTCGTGACCCTGCACCCTGTGCTGTTGTAACAGCAGCCACTGGTACTGACTGTCACCCTGTAGGTACCTGTGCACGGATCCATTTAATTGTAAAAAATGACCTCAGCAAGTGGAAACTAGTGCGATCCCCAGAGAGGACCAGGAGGTGATAAAACTTGACACAAGTGGGTGGAGGTGATGAGGGGAAGCTGCTGTCAGACATCATCAGTCTCTGGAGTGTGCTTCTTCGTGAAACCTTCCGCAGTGTCTTGGGATAGTAGAAAGAAATGATACAACAGCACACTTAAGAGGATGGAAACCGGAAAGGGAGGAGGACAAGGATGAAGCAAAAGCCAAGCAACTCCTGACCTCCACAGTGTGTCCTTGATATAATGCAGAAGTTGTCCTGTAAGGTGCAGCCTCTGTGTGGTGCTCTCATCTCGATGGAACTGCTCAGCGATCCGTGCCCGGTGCTGCTGAGAATGTGCTCATTCAGGACACACTGCTCTTCCGGATGTGCAGGACAGGTGTGTGTTCACCTGTGTATGGGTACACACGTGTGTACACACATATTACACAGTTTAGGAAATACTGGAACACATAGAAGAAATAAAACATTACCCAGAATACTTCCTGTCCATGTGTGCACACATGTAATTATGGAATGAGCCAAAGTATGTGAATATAACATTGTAGGTGATGCTTTGCTTCACTTTCATCTATCCTTCAGTTTTTTATGGCCTGGGTTTTATGTGAAAGTATATTATCATGTTTCAACCTCTTTTTAAAACATCTGGTGTGTTTTTTTTTCCTAAGTGTAATAATCTTTTGCCCTACTGAGTCCCAGAGCAGCTGTCAGAGCCCCCAGAGGCAGTAGGGATTGCATGTACAGAGCCAGACATGCGAACATCTTGTGAGGTGGGACATGAGCAGCTCATTGGAACCTTGATATTTTCAGATGTTAAGGACAATAATAGCAACTAAACTCTGTGACAGCGGGGTAACTGATAGAGTTAGTTTATGACAATCTTAGAGTTGTGCCTCAGGCCCCAAGCTTGAACTGGTCTGGTGAAGCAATTCGACTGTAAAGTGAATTATTCAGTTTGGCTCCTTTTTCCCCCATTTATGATGACAATAGTTTTCTGTCAAAGAGTAGTAAATGCATAAAGAATTGTTGCTAATTTGTCTTAAGTATGTAGCTTTTCTTTGAATTCTTTCTACTTTTCTTGTTATTATTACTAGAAGAAGAGATTTTTTTCCAAGGAGAGAGGAAATAAATCAATTCTTCACTGTTTCCACATTTCCAGGCAGGTGGCCTCAGCCCAGGTCCACTGATACCCCTTTATTTGTCATCCTGGGGATTGCAATGACAGTCCTTCCCTCCCCCCCTTTTCTCTTTGTTCTTTGTTTGAGACAAGTTCTTGCTAAGTCACCAATTGGCCCAAGCTGGGCTTGAAGTTAAAAGTCCTCCTGCCTCAGCCTTCTAGTGTACCGGGATTACAGGTGTATACAACCACTCCCTCCCATGACACCTTTTTAATGGTGCTGACATTGACTGACAATGGTGTTCTCTGTCTAGTGACATCTGACGAAAACAATAAAACCTGGGGAAGGAACATGGTCTTTCGGCAAGACGATTTTGAACATTTAAAAAGGAATTTCAAGAAAAAAGGTTGTACATGGGGACCAAGCTCAATTCAGATGAAAGAAAGAACTGATGGCCGAGAGAGGTATATTGGGGGTGTCTGGAGTCCTCTGTGACCACATGGGACCTGGATTCCTGTCTCTTTGTCCAGACTTAACTTTCATAATGTAACTAGATTAGTATAGTGACACTCAATTGTCACTTTACTCTTGTAGGATGAGTTAATTGGAATAACTGTTAAATGGTTGCTTAGTTAACAGTTTCCCTGATATTTTGTTGCCTTGTTTTAAGATATTATTTGTGCTTTATTAGCTCTCCAAAACTCAAGAGCATAGATGTCTTTTGCATCTTCAAAAGTATTTTTGAGGGCCGGAGGGTTAGCTCAGTGGTTCCGGCACCTGCCTCGTAAGCATAAGGACCTGAGTTCGATCCCCGGTTACCACATATAATGCTGGGCGTGGTGGCTCACGCCTGTAATCCCAGCACTCGGGAGGCAGAGACAGGAGGATTGCTGAGTTCGTGGTGGCTTGCCT
>PVIC010049800.1:0-13019 GCA_004025085.1 Thryonomys swinderianus | reverse complement strand
ATAGTTTTGCAGGATACAGCAGTCTAGGTTGGAGGTTGTTTTCCTGCAATGCTTGAAATACTTCTGTCCACGCTCTCCTTGCATTGAGTGTTTGTGTTGAAAAGTCTGCTGTGATCCTAATGGGCTTCCCTTTGTAGGTGATTTTCTTCCTTTCTCTCACTGCTTTCAGTATTTCATTCTTTTGTTGTACATCTGGAACGTTGATAATTATGTCGAGGTATAGATTTTTTTTTTTTTTTTTGCTTTTTGAGACAGGGTCTCATTTTGTAGTTCAGGCTGGCCCTGAGCTCACTATGGTGCCCAGGCAAGCCTCCGCGCACTCAGCAATCCTCCTGTCTCTGCCTCCGGAGTGGTGGGATTACAGGCCTGAGCCACCACATCCGGCCTTTTGGTATGAGGTGTTGATTGCTGGTGGGCGTGTCTGCACGCCCAGCATTATATGTGCTTACCAGGGATTGAACTCAGGACCTTACGCTTGCGAGGCAGGCACCAGAACCACTGAGCTAACTCTTCAGCCCTAGGTGTAGATATTTTTACGTGATGGCATTTTGGAGTCCGGTAGGCCTCATTTATCTGTATGTCTATTTCTTTTCCTGTGAAGTTTTCTGTTGTTATCTCTGAGAATAACTTTTTTTTATGTCTTTTCCACTGTGTCCTGCTTCCTCAGTCACTCTAATCAGTCTTATTATTTCTTTGCATCATTAGAAGCTGTTGAATTGATTTCTCATGGTCCCTTGCTCTTTTCCATAGATTATATCTTTCCTTCTCATTGGCTGCTCTGCTGCCGTCTAGGTCTGAGATTTGGTTCTCTGCTTCATTCATTGTACTTCACAAGCTTTTGTTGTCCTTCATCATTCCCTGGAGCTCTGCTTGAAGCTGTTTAAATGGTTCCATTGCTTCTGCTATCTTGGATTCTATCATCTCACTGATCTCTTCTTTAATGATGTCTTTCACTGTGGACAGTATTCCTGTTTTGATCTCAGAGATGAGTTCTGATTTCCATTTTAGTAGATCTGCTTTAGTTATCATCTCCAAGATTCCTGGTGTTTGACTTTCAGTTTGACTTATTTCCCTTTTCTCTGAATTTCCCTGTGGTGGTGATCTTTATGACTGTTTTTTTTGTGTATTTTCTCATTTCTACTCTTTCGTTGTTATTAATGCTCTTCTTTGCTTGATGACAGGGCAATGTTTGTTGCAGGTCTGTTTCTATTATCTGGGGCCTTTTGGATGTGGTACTTTCCTGGGGGGTCCTCCTTGAATCTGTAATGACCCTTGAGAGTTTTCATTTCTGACATATCATGGGAGGTATTTGAGCAGAACGATCACATCATGTTTGTTACCATAATAAAATAAATGCAAATATCAGTATTAAACACATTAAATAATATAAAAAGTTTTGTTAAATTCTATTCTGAAGACTTTTAGCTTAGGAGTTACCTCTCTGTCCATAAGCCAGAATTTAGAATTAATCAGCAATGTGTATACAACATATAGATCATAAATTACCCCCCGGACCCTTTGGGGATAAGCGGTCACTGGGGAATCAGGGAGGTAGTGAGACAGGAGGAGAATGAAATAGGTTTAGCAGATTTATGAAGATCATCTATACCCTAGAACCTCATAGATGCCAGTGGGTAATAGAGGATAAAAGGGTATATGTACAACAGTACCATCTATATGCTGTAAGACTGTTGGAGACTTTGCACACTTTCTTACAATAGTACAGAAGAAGAAATAGGACAAGCTAAGAGTCTTTTACTTCTGGGTATTGCTTCTGACAGGAAGATAGGAGAGGGTGTTGGGACAAGAGGTGAATAGAGGGATCTAGGAGTAGATGGCAAAAAAGAAGCTAGGTCCGCCCCACCTTTTTAAAAAATTTTGCCTGGTCTCTCAGTGCGGCTCCAGGAGCACGCCTCCTGTGGAGGGACGCAGGAGATGGCTCCGGCTCCTCTAGGACCTGGGTCCTCACAACGCAGCTCTGGGGTGGGGTTGGGGTTGGGCGGAAGCCCTCAACCCTCCGTGGTCCGGATGGCGCCCAGGGTCCGTACCTGACTCCTCACTGCACAGCTCTGGGGTACAGTGGTCCGGTGGGCAGGTTTCAGTCCTCCGCTGCCTCTGAAAACAGAATGGTGCCCTGTGTGGCAGAGTCCGTGCTGCTCCGTGGTGCAGTGGGCTGGTGCGCGGCCCTCAGTCTGCCCCCGCTGGAAATGGATGGCGCCCGGTAGCGGAGTCCGAGCTGCTCTGGGATACAGTGAGATGGTGGGCGGCCCTCAGTCCGCTGGAAACGCATGGCGCCTGGTAGCCAAGTCTGCACTCCTTCGGGAAGCGGTGGGCCGGTGGGCGCCCCTCATTGTGGTGGAAATGGATGGTACCCGCAGGAGTTCATTCTTTAAAAAAATTGTTTTGTAAGATTTTTTTTTGTCTTATTTAGGTGATTACTTTGTCACATTTTGAGAAAATGTATTTTCTTGTATTTCTTCTAGTATACAGCATTTTAAATATGCATAAATTAGACTAGTGATATAACTAGTGGTAGAGTATTTGACTTGGATGCATGTGGCCCTGGGTTTGATGTCTGGTAACTCAAAAAAACAAGCAAAACATCCAAATTAAACTATAACTGTATATGTGCACATGTGTTGTGTTAAATGATAAACACCTTGGTTTTTAATATTTGGCTTCATAGAAAACATTTGGCCTTTTGTGACATTTTAAAGAAGGCTATTTTCACCTCACAGTTTCCTGAAACCCTATTTTTCTTATAGTACTTTTATGGTTTTGATACATACATTGAAATAATCCTTCTGAAATCCCTTTTAACAAAAAATTAAGATGAAATGCAGTTTCAGATATCTAGCCTGTTACCACCATTCAGTTCATTTTTCCTTTTTGATTGGAAATAATTATTTTTTTCATATGCTAGATTATTGTTGGCAAACCTGTGGCATGTGGGCACACAGAGCACTTTCTGTTAGCTAACAAGCCAAGTTGCCCCAGCAGCTGGGCATCAGACAAGAATTTCTTTTTAAAGCTAAAACTTAAGTATTCCAATTAATTGCAGTGGTGGCACTTTGTGGTAAATAAGTTGTTAAAATTCATATAGAAAGATTTTTTTTTTTTTTTTGCTTTTTGAGACAAGGGTCTCACTTTGTAGTTCAGGCTGGCCCTGAGCTCACTATGTAGCCCAGGCAAGCCGCCGCGAACTCAGCAATCCTCCTGTCTCTGCCTCCTGAGTGCTGGGATTACAGGCGTGAGCCACCACGTCCGGCATTGTGGTATGCGGTGTTGACTGTTGGTGGGCGTGTCTCCATGCCCAGCATTCTATGTGGTTACCGGGGATCGAACTCAGGACCTTACGCTTGCGAGGCCGGCGCCGGAACCACTGAGCCAACCCTTCGGCCCTTTTGTTTGGTTCTTTTATTGAGACAAGGTCTCACTTCATAGTTCAGACTGGATTTGAACTCACTTTATAGCCCAGGTTGGCCTCAGATTCATAATATGATTCTCCTACCTCAGCTTCCTGAGTGCTAGAATTGTAGGTGTGTACCACCATGGCCAGTCTACAAAATATTTTTGTTGGATGTGCACTAAGGACATTCCAGGTAGGAAATAATGCTTAAAAATTAGGTCGTCGTTCTATTTATTTTTACCCCAATCTTGGACTGCTGAGAGTGGCAGATTCTTATGAAGTTTTAAAATTAGCAATATTATTTATGACATCAGTTTACTTGGGCCAGAATTACAGTTACCGTATCTATTTTTCTGTTTTTTTCTTTTTGGTGACAGGGTAGTTCAGGCTGGCCCTGAGTTCACTATGTTGCCCAGGCGAGCCTCGTACTCAGCAATCCTCCTGCCTTTGCCTCTGGGGTGCTGGGATTACACCATGCCCAGCATGTATGTGGTACTGATTGCTGGTGGGTGTGAGTCACAGTGCCTGGTGTTGTTGTATGTGGTTACTGGGGATTAGACCAGGGACCTTGTGCTTGGTAGGCAGGCACCCAAACCCTTGAGCTAAATCTCTGTCCCTAATTTAGCTTTATTTTTTAACAATTGTGATATGACTCAAATACCATAAAAACCATCATTTTGAGATATTTATTTCAATGTTTTTTGTTTTTTAGTATATTCACATGATTGGCAACTAGCGTTTTGTTACTTTCTGTTTGCTGGGACAAAATACCCAGTACCCACAAGTTAAGGGAGAAAAGTCTTATTTTGGCTTACAGTTTGTAGAGATTCAGTTTATAGTTAACTGACTGCAAGGCAGAGAAGCATGGCAGAGGGTGATGGTTGAGGAGAATTTATACATTCCATCCAGAAGCAGGAAGCAGTAGCAGTCGGTGGAGGAGATAGTATTTATCATTAGGCCCCACCCTTAGTGACCTACCTCCTCCCACCGTCCTTTACCTCCCAGTAGCACACCCCACTATAAACCAGTCACCTTTCCAAAGCCCGATCTATATGCACACAGACTTTCCTGGGAATCTAGATATAAACCATAACCCATTATTGCTATCTAATTTTAGAACACTTCACCATCCAGACAGACTTTGATAACTAGAAGGAAGTGAATCTTATCTGAAAGATTTCAAAGAGTGGGTTCCAGAGGATGAGCTTTAAAGGGCTACAGAGTTTTTTAGAGAGTAGTTCATGATTAACACCTTCAACAATTGTTCATTCCTTATAGCATAACAAGGAAAGTACTCAACACCTAAAGCATGCCTGTGTCTTCAGTCTCATCTTTGATTGTAATCTTCAAGCCTAAGATTCACCTATATTGAGTGTTGGTTACCCCTATACCACCCTTTTTGTGTTCCTCCCTCCCTCCCCCTCTTCCCCCTCCCTCCTTCCCTCCCTCCCTCTCTCTTTTTCTTTTTTTGAGACAGGGCCTCACTACTTAGTTCCAGCTGTCCTTGACTCACTGTGTATCCCAGGCTGGCCTCAAACATACAGCAATCCTTCTGCCTCTGCCTCCTGAGTGTTGGGATTACAGGTGTGAGGCACTATGCCTGGCTTTTTCATGTTTTCCTTGTACCATTTTGCCCATCATTTGTCCTGCTGGATAGTATCTTCCCTCTCTTTTGGGATTGAATTAGTGGTTATCATGTATCTTATTAGCAAGCTTTCTTTTAGTATTAAGTAGTAATTAGTCTGTCTCATTTTTAAAAGTATCCTGGTTTGCAGAGAGGGGTATCTACCATTTTTTTTTTTTTTGTAGTATTGGGGATCGAATTTGGGACCTTCCTTGTCCAGGGTTGGCGCAGTACCACTCACTTGAGCTAAATCCCCAGCTTTTCCATCATTTTGTAAACCTATAGCAGTGTTCAGCAGTTTGAGTTTTCTTAACTAAATTTAGTTGTATATTATATTCTGTGCTTACTGATTTTTTTTTCGCCTATGGTGATGGTGGCAGTAGTAGGGAAGAAGGATAGTTATGGTGGTGGGATCATTGGGAATAACTCAGTAATTGCCACTATTTTGTTAAGTTAGCTAAAGTATCTGGTCTCTTCTAGAATCCATAAGCTCTTTGGTGTGTATTTCTTCACTTACTTGGGAAATAATACTCAGATTATATTTCCAATGTTTTGTGGGTTCCTAGAGCCATGGCGAAAGTGTGTTTAGCTATTTTTACTACTTGTTAGTCAAGAAAGGGGAAAATTACAGTAAAGATAAGCACTGAGCCTGCCTGTTTACATTTGATTGTTGTAATAAAAACAGTCAAAAGTTTGTCATTTTGCAAGTAGGGCTTCTAGGGGTTGAATGGCCCTAGAGCTGAACCCAGTTTTGTCTCTCTTTCACCACACTCTAGTTTCTTATCTGTAAGTTTAAAAACTATCAGTTTCTTTATTTTTAAATTGTTTTATTTGCTGATAATTTCTTTTTTTTTTTTTTTTTTTGAGACAGGGTCTCGCTTTGTAGTTCAGGCTGGCTCTGAGCTCACTATGTAGCCCAGGCAAGCCTTGAACTCAGCAATCCTCCTGTCTCTGCCTCCCGAGTGCTGGGATTACAGGCGTGCGCCACCACACCCGGCTCTTTTTTGGGTTTTGAAAATAATGCTTAAAGGAAAACATGTTCTTGCTCATTTCATCAGGTATTCATAGAAATTGTTTTGAAAAGACTAACTACTTGAAACTTGTTATTGGTTTACCACCTTGTTATTGAATAAAATGCTCAGATACAAGCATTTAAATAAATATATTTCAGTAAACAATTTAAAATAAGTATCACTTAATCTTTGTTATGTTTTGGGTTAAAGATGGTAACTGACTAAATGTGTATCTTAAACACACTTATGAAAGAAATAGGTGATAATATTTTCTTCCAAGGTAGGCACGATACCACTTGAGCTGATAATATTTTCTTAAAATAACAACATATATTTTTCTTAAGTCAGTCCCTTTTTTTATTTCCTGGAACTGATTGAACCAGGAGTTTTGCACTGAGCTATATCCCCTGCCCTTTTAATTTATTTTTTATCTTGAGGTAGGGTCTTGCTAAATCAGTTCCTAGCACAGGGTCTAACTTCCAGCTCACCTGCCTCAGCTTCCTAGAGTGCTGAGATTATAGGCATGTGCCATCAAGCCTATCTTAAGTCTGTGTCCTTTATAATTTTTTTTCTGGACCATGGGGCCTTGTGCATCCTAGGCAAGTGCTCTACTGCTGAGCTATAGTGTAGGTGGGTTTTCTAATGTAATTTATTTTTGGTGGTGATGGGAATTGAACTCAGCGCTTCACTGCTATCCAAGTGCTCTCCTATTGGGCTGTATCCTCTCCCTGTATGTGAATTTTCTGTCATAAAAATGATAGTACACACACACACACACACACACACACACACAGGTATATATATACCTGTAATTATCCTTTTTTTTTTATGCCTTTTTGCTGGAGTATATAATTTATTTAGACTTTTTAATGGCTGTGGTAGATTTGCAGAGATCTCTGTGAAACAGAGAAAAGACCACACTATAATTCAATCTGTATTAAGTATGCCATTTGCAGTTGTAGAATTTGATTACAATAATTAGCTTGAAATAAAATTTAATGCATTATTTGTTCAGTAAAACTATTTATAAACATGACCCTGCTTTTTAGAAAAGAAAATTTGTGGTCTTTTCACTCTTCAATGTTGTCTAGTAATTTGAGCATTAAACAAAACGTAACATAGTAGTTTATATATATAAGTATGAGGAGATATCATAATTATATATTAATATATAATAAGTACAGAATGAGAATTTTGAGGGGTTGACAATTTATTGATTTGATCTTGACACAGGTGTCTTGAAATTCCATCAACATGTATGTGATTTATGTGTTTTCTGTATGTGTATTTCAATTAAATATAGAGATTGGTGTTAGTTTGAAAAAATTGATCTTTTCTGCTTGTTCTTTTTCAAGGAAATGATTATTGACAAAGTAAATGGACAGGCGGTTCCTAGATATTTGATATATGACATAATTAAATTCAATGTAAGTACCTTCCATGCCTCCTGCCCCCCACTGAGATAGGATCTTGTTATGTAGTTGAGGCTGGCCTTAAACTTGGTAAGTGTTGCTGCCCAGGCTGGCCTCTAACTTATAGTCTTTCTACCTTAGGTGGCTGAATGGCAGAATTGGTTTATAGTTAGAAAATTATTAATTTATAAAATAAAAATTGGCCCTGGAATAACAGGTGTGTGTGTGTGTGTGTGTGTATATATATTTTTTTTTTTTTTTTGAGACAGGGTCTAGCTTTGTAGTTGAGGCTGGCTCTGAGCTCACTGTGTAGCCCAGGCAACTCAGCAGTCCTCCTGTCTGTGCCTCCCGAGTGCTGGGATTACAGGTGTGAGCCCCACGCCCGGCACTGTGGTATGTGGTATTGATTGTTGGTGGGCATGAGTCTCCACACCCAGCATTGTATGTTGTTACCGGGGATGGAACTCAGGACCTTGCGCTTGCAAGGCAGGTGCTGGAACCACTGAGCTAACCCTCTGGCCCAATAGGTATATTTTTAATAAGATGTATTTGTTTCCACCTCAAATAGTTAAAATCATTACTCAGGTTGTATGTCTATCATATATTTATTGAACATTTTTCTATATTGCATTGCCTAATATATTCCATATTATATTTGTCTTTAGGTTACTTCAACTTCATTTGAGTAAAAAAAAAACAATTTAGCTCGTGATAGAAAGAGATAGCATTTTGTAAAATGGAAATTACTTTTTAAAAAATTACTTGGTTTTAATTATCTTGTGCTTGATTTTTATTTCTTAAAAATGAATTAAAGAATACTAAAAGAAACAATTATGAGGCATTGAATGTATAAATTCATACAAATATGTCTTCCCATCCTCATTAAAATATGAATGTCTAAATTACTTAGGCAATACAAAATAGCTTTTGCAAATAAAAGAAGCTCAGTAGTATACATCTATGAAAAGGCATAATCATTCCTCTAGATATATATGATTCAAGTTGCAACACTTAACATTCAAGTCAGACTGAAAACATTTAACAATTTTGGATATAAAGATATTTAAGTTTTAAAATTTTGAACATTTCTGACACAAAATGTAAAGTTCTTTTTTTGTGTTTCTACTTTAATAATTGTAGCATTTAACCTTCAGAATTGCTGTCATACAAGTTAGTTAATGGCATTCTTTTCTGATTATTTATTTATTTATTTATTATTTTGCGGTACCAGAGATTGAACTCCTGTGCTTCCAAAGTAGGCGCACTACCATTTGAGCTAAATCCCTGGGATTTTCTGGAAATTTTTAATGTATAGATCTCATTTTTCAGGTTGAATATGTATATTTTTAATATAGAGTTTCAAATTTAAGAACATTGGCTTGGGGATTTAGTTCAGTGGTTCTGCTGCCTGCCTTGTCTCCCATACCAAAAGAATTAAAAGAGGTAGGTGGGGCATGGTGGCTCACATGTGTAATCCCAGCACTCAGGAGGCAGAGGCAGGAGGATTGCTGAATTTGAGGCTTGCCTGGGGTACATACTGAGCTCAGGGCTAGCCTGAACTACAAAGTGAGACCCTGTCTCAAAAAAAAAAAAGAAAAAGGTAGATTGCCTTAGGACTAGTGATTTAGATTAGTAGCACCACACCTGCCTCACAAGTGCAAGGTCCTGGGTTTGATCCCTGGTACTGTGCACGTGTGTATGTGCACGTGCACACACACACACACACACATTAAGAACCTCAGCACTTGGGAGGCTGAGGCAGGAGAACTGCTGAATTTGCTAAGCTACATAGCAAGATCCTGTCGCAGAGACAGAAAAACCCATAACACCAGGAAACCTCAGATTTTTTGTTGTTGTATTTTGTTGTATTACTATATAGTCTTCAAAAATAATGCTTTCTAGAGTTGGCTAATCTTTTCTCAGGTATAATACTCATTGGCTTATAAGTAGACCTGAAGGCTGGAGATAGCTTTGTTTCAATTGGAAATACAATGGAAATTTCTCTTCTCATCTTATTCTCAGTTTTATTTTATGGTTCAAATCATATATGCTTTAAGGACATTTAAAGCAAGTTTATTTGGGGAAAAGAAGAGATTACTTTCTAATAAGTGCATAGTTTTGAATATTTTATGTAAAATTTCTCTGTATTAGCTTTTAGAGCTGAGAATTTATTTATCTAATAAGTATCTTCTTGGCACTATAAAATGTTAGAACCTAAACAAAAACAGTTGCAGGTGACTGTGCTGATCATTTTTATGTGTTATTTACTCATTCTCCTGAATTATTTGGATTGCATATAGATGTTTTAATGAATTACATAACTAATAAAAATGACTAGTCAGTATATTAATGCTTTATTTCAAATGTGAAACATTGCGATCAATTTATAGTAGATTCATGCCACTTATACTGTATTATGAAGTAATGGCTTTAAAATAACTTGTATACACTTTTAGATATACTTATTACTAGTCAAACTGGTTATTTAGGCTGGTATGCATGTACTAGACAGCTCTAAAGGACATATTTATAGAGACTACTGTTTACAAAGTACCAGCCTTAGTAATTATTTTGATAAAATAGTTTTGGGGATTTAAATTAAAAAATTGTCTTTATAATTTAGGCTCAACCAGTTGGAGATTGTGATTTTAATATTCGCCTGCAGTGTATAGAACGAGAAATTATAAATCCTCGACATGAAAAAATGAAGAGTGGGCTCATTGACAAAACACAGGAACCATTTAGTGTCAGAAATAAGCCATTTTTTGATATTCATGCTTCAAGAAAGGTATGTTTACTTCTTTCTTTTTTGAAATAGAGTCTTACTAACACTGTCTAGGCTGGGCTTGAACTTAGGATCCTTCTCACTTGCCAGGATTATAAGCATATACCACTGTACACAACTATTTTTGTTTTCTAATTCATGTATTATAATTCATCTTGTGAGAGGAATGTGAATGACAATTTGGTGCCCAGTTGTCTTGACTGTACTAGAAATAACTGAATCGGCTATAGCCCTGTTGACCAAACGTGATTCCCAGGCTTTTCATGTGTAGTAATAGTCTCAGTGGTAGAAGCAGGTAGATTGTTTCCTTGTTTCTCTTTAACAGTTCTTGATTCATGGTCATTGGTTCATATTATTATTATCAACATATTATCATGATCATTTTTGAAACAGGATTGATCTTGAATTTGCTATATAGTCCAGACTAGCCTTAAACATGCTCTTATCCTTCCTGGATTTCTAAGTGTTTAATGCCATGTCAGCCATGCTGCTTTTTTATAAAGCCACAAATAATTGTCTTACTGAATAAAAAATGACTTTTTAGATCAGCTCCTCCTCCTCCTTCTGAAGGTAAACAGTGCACAGCAAGTACATACTCTTTTTAATTTTTTTTGTTTGTTTTTTTAAGACAGGGTCTCACTTTGTAGTTCAGGCTGGCCCTGAGCTCACTATGTAGCCTAGGCAAGCCTGGAATTCAGCAATCCTCCTGCCTCAGTCTCCCGAGTGCTGGGATTAAAGGTGTGAGCCACCATGCCTGGCATTGTAGTGTGTGGTATTGATTGCTGGTGGGTGTGAGTCACCATGCCCAGCCTTGTGGTACATGGTTACTGGGGGATCAAATTTGGGATCTTGTGCTTGCAAGGCAGACGGTAGAACTACTGAGTTAAATCCCCTGTCCCATATTCTTATTTTAAAATGTACCCTCTCTCTCTCTCTCTCTCTCTCTCTCTCTCTCTCTCTCTCTCTGTATATGTATATATATATACACACACACACACACATATACATATATATGTATGTATAAAATACACACACGTATACATATATATTTATTTTTTCTTATTTTTGTTGTTTCAGTGTTTAAAATTGATTGTGGCAAATATTCTGGGACTGTTGTGCTTTCCCTCAGTGTGGCTTAATGATATTTCCATGTCAGTGCATAGAATTTGCCACTTTATCATGGTATTGACAGTAAAGATCAATCATATATTTATTCTTTTATTATCAGTAGACTTAGATTGCTTCTAGTCTTTGCTATTATTAGCATTATTTCATTATTATTTAAGTATTTCTTCAGCATAAGTAGAAGTAAAATTTTGCTATAAATACTGT
This sequence comes from Thryonomys swinderianus, assembly GCA_004025085.1. Taxonomy (NCBI): domain Eukaryota; kingdom Metazoa; phylum Chordata; class Mammalia; order Rodentia; family Thryonomyidae; genus Thryonomys; species Thryonomys swinderianus. The sequence continues at coordinate 1,444 of PVIC010049800.1, read as the reverse complement.
ACATGATGTAGTTTACACCACCAAATTGCCTTCCAAATAGTCATTCCCTCTCCAGAAGGTGAGGTCACTTCCCTCTCCAGAGAGAGCTCATTCCTTCTCTCCTTCCTTATGCTCCTTTCCTTTTTGCCTCCAGGCAAGCAGAAGTGCTCTGATGTGCAGTGGCTGTGAGTTCTACTGCTAGAGCAGTGAGCTAGGGTATTTTCCTGCTGGGCAAATCTTTTCCAACATACTTAACATTTCTCCTGCCAAGGTTTGCTCATCTATAATTTGAGATTGTAAGTTATGGGTTTATTATATGAATTTAATGAAACACTGAATGAAAAGTACTTTAGTGCTTAGAAAGTGGACATACAGTAAATGTCCAGGAAATGCTAATTACCATTACTTTTATTCTGTGGATTTGTATTTTTTTCTTCAGTCTGTTGCTATAAATTTAATATTTTGTTACGATGTTTTCCATAAATGAAAAGTTGAATTTTTATGTAGTTGATTTTGGCAATATATTCCTTACATCTTTCAGATTTTTCACTTTGCTCAGGATGCCTTCAACTCCAAAATTTTCTTTTAAATTATATTCTAATATGTGTTATCCTTGTATGGATAGGGTTGCGCTATGTACCTGACATTGAATTTGTGGTCCTTTTGCCTCAGCCTGCTGGGTGCTGGGATTATAGATGCATACTACTGTGCCTGTTGAGACAGGGTATCACTTTGTAGTTCAGGCTGGCCCTGAGCTCACTGGAGCCCAGGTTAAGCTTCAAACTCAGCAGTCCTCCTGCCTCTGCCTCCTGACTGCTGGGATATCCACCAGGCCTGGCACTATGGTATGTGGTATTGAATGCTGGTGGCAGAATCACCACACCCACTATTGTTGTAAATGGTTACCGGGGATTGAACCAGGGACCTTGTGCTTGCTAGGTAGGCATCAGAACCACTGAGCTAAATCTCTGGCCCTGGCTAGATTTTTGTTGTTTTTTTTTTTTTGAGACAGGGTCTTGCTTTGTAGTTCAGGCTGGCTCTGAGCTTACTGTATAGCCCAGGCAAGCTTTGAACTCAGCAATCCTCCTGCCTCTGCCTCCCGCATGCTGGGAGTACAGGCATGAGCCAACATGCCTGGCATTGTGGTATGTGGTACTGATTGATGGTGGGTGTGAGTCACTATGCTCTGTATTGTTGTATGTGGTTACTGGGGATTGAACTACAATTGTATTTTTTTTTTTGAGACAGGGTCTCGCTTTGTAGTTCAGGACCCTGTGTTTGCTAGGCAGGTGCCAGAACAACTGAGCTAAATTTTTGGTCCTGTTTGTTTTTTGAGACAGGGTTTTGCTTTGTAATTCAGGCTGGCTTTGAATTCACTATGTAACCCAGGCTGGCCTGGAACTCTTGGTGATCCTTCTGACTTAGTTTCCCAAGTGTTAGGATTAAAGACATGCTCTAACACATC
>PVIC010049799.1:0-13014 GCA_004025085.1 Thryonomys swinderianus | reverse complement strand
GAATAAAACCTCTCTAGCACAAGAACTAGCAGAAAGAATCAACAAATGGGATCTCATCCTACTGAAAAGCTTCTGCACAGCCAAAGAAGTCGCTGGCACTACTAGAAGACAACCAACAACATGGGAAAAAATCTTTACTAGCTGTGTATCAGACAAAGGGCTATTATCGACAATATATAAAGAACTCAAACAGATCAGCTTCCCCAAGTTTAAAGACCCAATTCAAAAATGGGCAACTGAAATGAACAGATACTTCTCAGAGGCAGAAATCAAAGCAGCCAAGAAACATATGAAGAAATGCTCAACATCTCTGGTCATTCGAGAGACGCAAATGAAAACAACATTGACATTCCACCTCACTCCACAAAGAATGGCTGCAATCACAAAGTCAACCAACGATATGTTGTATTTCTTCTATATAGATAATATCCCAAATTTGCTATTGTCTAAGTGATATGTAATTAGGTGTGTACTCCCTACATTTGGTACTTGTGCTTTTATTTTCTAAGTGGTATAGATTTAGGTAAATTTACATAATCTAAAACTTACTTAGTCATATTTTGCCCAAATTTTACATCAAGGAATTCGAGCATGTGCTCATTTTCTTTGTATGGAACAAACATCTAGGAAAAAAAAACACTAATTAAACCAAGAAATACTAGCTAAACTTAACAGCAATGTATTTTTTTCCCAATTACTAGAGATAGAAAATATAGCAAGACCACAAAAATGTGCATTAGGTAATATCATACATATTGTAACTATGAAACAAAGAGATTTATTGGTAATCAGTCACATTATCTTATGATTAAGCATAAAATTAGAGGGGAACAGTAAGAATACCTCAGTGTAATCTCATCTGATTCAACACTTACCTACTCATTACTATCCACCTTTTGTCTCACTTTATCTCATAAACTGCTCATTAATTAGATAATGTAACAAGTAAAAAGTATATTTCTTTCTTCTAAAAAACACACAGAGAAAAGAATCAGATTTGTTTACTCACCCAATATTCTCATTTTATGATCACAGTTCAATTAGCATTATACTGTAAAAACACCATTCATTGTTCTCACTGATATTGTCTAACACATTAAATAAACTTACTCCATTGGCTCCACTACCTGAATTCAAGAGACTTACTTACCTTTATGATAATGTTCAACGTCAGTGGCAGAGTACACACCAGGTAAAAATTAATCACTTTCATTATTTTAGCTACAAAAGTTCCTTTCTTCCCATTCAGCTGTGGGAGAAAAATCATATGGCCAAGGAAGTGAGATATACAATACTGGCAATTTTAAAATAATAAGAATAATAAAAAAGCAATGAAAATTACCTGAAGGCACTTAGTAAGCATTATGGCAGCCACTAAACTTAATAAAGGAGACACTAATAAAGCTGGATTCTCAAACTGCAATAAATATCCCAGAAGCAGAGAAAACATGTAAATTTTATATACCTCATGGACCTGTTGGGACATAAAAGTAAGAAAATAAATTAATTTTTTTTTTTTTTTGAGACAGGGTCTTGCTTTGTAGTTCAGGCTGGCTCTGAGCTCACTATGTAATCCAGGCAAGCCTTGAACTCAGCAATCCTCCTGCCTCTGCCTCTCAAATGCTTGGATTACAGACGTGAGCCACTATAACCATAATTGTGATATGTGGTACTGATTGCTGGTGGGCATGAGTCACCACGCCTGGTCTTATTGTATGTGGTTACCAGGGAATCGAACCAGGGACCTTGAGCTTGCCAGGCAGGTGCTGGAACCACTGAGCTAAATCTCTGGCCAAAATATAAATTAGTTTATTGCCCATCTATTCATTAATTTTATTTAGGATAAGTTTGACTACAATTATACACTGAAGCCAGGTGTAGTGGCATATACCTATAATCCTAGCCCCCAGGAGGCTGATAGACAGGATTATTGCTGTGTGAGGCCAGCCTGAACTACACAGCATGATCCCATCTCAAAAAAAATAATCATCTAATAAACACTGTACTATAATTTAAGACAACGTTATAAAATGTTCAATCTGGGGCCAGGGATTTAGCTTAGTGGTACGGTCATATGCCTCTCAAGTGTAAGGTCCCAAGTTCAATCCCTGGTACTACATACCACAGTGCCAGGCATGGTGGCTCATGCCTGTAATCCCAGCACTGGGGAGGCAGAGGCAGGAGGATTGCTGTGAGTTTGAGGTTTACATGGGCTATATAGTGAGCTCAGGACCAAGTCTGAACTACAAAGCTAGACCCTGTCTCAAAAAAAAAAAAAAGTTCAATCTTTATCTTTAATGTTATGGTTTACAATGAATGTATCACTTTCTTCTTAGAGCTCTCTAGAAACAAAGTAAAGAGCCTTTACCCATGTGTTGAAATCAGATGGAAGAACCACTTTCTCTGTCTGTCTCTCCTGCCCCACCTTGGTGGTACTAGGGATTGAACACAAGGGTGTTCTACTGCTAAACTACATCTTTGGTGCCCTTTTTTTTTTTTTTAAACTTATAGACAAAGAGGGCTTCCCTAAATTGACCAGGCATGACTTGCACTCGCCATCCTCCTACCACTGCCTTCCAAGGGCTGGAAGAACTTTTTTCTTTTTGTACTAGGGATTGAACCAAAGGCTATTTAATTTAGCCAGGCGTGGTGGCTCACGCCTTTAATCCCAGCACTCGGGAGGCAGAGACAGGAGGATTGCTGAGTTCGAGGCTTGCCTGGGCTACATAGTGAGCTCAGAGCCAGCCTTAACTACAAAGCGAGACCCTGTCTCAAAAAAAAAATAATAATTATTATTATTATTTAATTTAGTGACAGGGCCTCACTAAGTCACTAAGTTGATGAGGCTGGGCTCAAACTGGTGTTTCTCTGGCCTCCGCCTCCCAGAGCACTGGGATCACATGTTGCACCACCACATCCAGTGGCAGAACCTTCTTTAATGCCATGTTCCAACTTCATTTGACTTGGTTTGCCAAATTCATTCTTGTAACTTCAAATTTCATAAATCAAAAATCATAATTTTATGGCCAGAGATTTAGCTCAGTGGTTCTAGTGCCTGCCTAGCAAGCGCAAAATCCCTTGTTCGATCCCAGTAACCACATACAATACCTAGCGTTATGGCCATGCCCAGCAGCAATCAGTACCACATACCACAAATGCCGGCTTGGTGGCTGAAGCTTGGTGGCCCGGCATTCAGGAGGCAGAGGCAAGAGGTTTGCTGAGTTCAAGGCTTGTCTGGGCTATGTAGTGAGCTCGGGACCAGCCTGAACTAGAAAGCAAGACCCTGTCTCAAGGAAAAAAACATCGTAATTTTAGCAGCAGTTCCCTAAACCTAGCCAGCGAAAAGTACACTGCAATGAAACATATCACCAGAGAAGAGGGTTGGTTTCTGCTTCCGGACCAATTAACAGTGAGCAGAAGAAAGTTAAATTCGATGCCCATATGAAACCTGGTAAGTTATATGTCTCAGAAGATTTTCTAAAATTGACTAATAATTTAATGCATGTGAAATTAATTTTAGAAAGGGAAAACCAAGACAAAACATAGTATCAACTGGGGAAAAAATCAAAGAGCAGAATATTCAAAATTGAAAAGCAAGAGACAGAAAAGTACCTATCAGAGGCTTGAGCCACTTAAGGTGCATCACTGCTAATGTCAGGACAGAAGCTACTGTGGGCAGCTGAGGAGGGATGGGAAGGGCCCAGCGGGACCGTGCGCATGTCCTGCTCTGCTCACCTGAGGCTACACCCTGTATGCAGCCCGTCATAGAGGAACTTTTAGCCCCAAACCCACTGTTGACCTCCTATTCTCTAATGCTAGGCCAGGACCTCCAGGCCACATGTCTGCTGTGTCAACTGGTTCCACGTTAGGTGTGGCCAACAGGAAATGCTCCAGGAATGCAGGCCAGATGGAGGAGGAGCTTCTCTCGCTTCCTGTTGGCTGGGCCACTGCAGGGCTCATCTAAGTGACACTTCTTCACCCCACAGAGCTGCTCCTTCCTGCTGAAGCTCTCAGCGTACAGGCGTTTTTCCAACACTTGCAAAACCAACTTCATCACAGGCTCCAGGCCCAGAGAACACAAACCCACTGGGCAGCGCTCCAGCCTGAAAGAGGCTATTCTTTCTGAGCTCAGAGCAGGCAGCAAGGCTCAGCAGCAGCCCTGCTCAGGAGTCTGAACCCGGCTCGATAGGCCCTGCGCTAAGGCCCTATGCAGTAGTATTCTGTGGATTTCCTTCTATCACCTCAGTAGTGGTGCTATTTCCTGCAGGGCCTCTCTCTTTGTCATTTTTGGGCTCTTAACCCCTTTCAAATAATCATTTAATAAGTTAATGACTTTATACTTGGCTAACCACTGTCTTCTGTTTTGCTAGGAACTGAACGAGGGCATCATGTGTGCTTAGCATGTGCTCCACCAATAAGCTGCAGCCCAGCTTGGTTAACAATTGTCTTGTTAAAGTTCCTCAGTTCGAATAACTTCGATATTGGTAATCACCATCTGAACACAGGGGATGAAGAAGCAGACAGGTGGGCCAGGGATGCAGCTCAGTGGCATCACACCTGCCTCACAAGCGCAAGGTCCTGAGTTCAATCTCTAGTACCAGAAAAGAAGGCAGGTGTTTTACAACACAACACTGGAAAGGCATTTATTCTCTAGACTGAAATGTATTATTTCAAAACATGATACTACCTTGTCACTTTGCTCCACTGTAAAGGTGTCTAGCAGGAACAGAGACACTGCTTGGAGAAACAAGAGATAGTGGCTGTACTCCCACACCATCATGAAGGTGTAAGTGGAAGCGCTCAGCAAGAGGTAGCAAAATCTCTAGGGGAAACAAAAGAAAAAAAACTAAGCATCAGTAGCTTTACAACTATTAAAACCCCTTAGGTTTTTACCTAAAAGTGGCAACTCTGCTACTGGTTCAGCTTCAATTTACGTAATTCTTCCAACTGTTTTAAAAACACACAATTCTTATAAATCCTTATAAAACAGTAAAACCTTTACTAAGGCATGCAACCACTTGTCCTGCAACATTATATTGAAAATCTCAGAAAGAAAAAAGAAAAAAGAAAAGAAATTTCAGCACAGTTTTCCTTTGTCCCAAAATAAGTACATTTCTAAACAAAAAGTAGTTTTCACTGGACTAGGCTGGTAAGCTTTGTTAATGTGGAATAACTTTTTTCACCCTTTAATACTGTACTTTTACTTCCATGGTGACTTATATTTTCCTAAAACCTACAAGAGTCTGCTGTCTCAACTTATTCTTAACCCCCTAGCATAGGTTTGCTCTTAATAGAACTATGGCCTTACCTTTCCTTAATGCTTGTACTGTTGATCGTATAAAAATCTTAGCTGTTTTCTTCTGCTAAATAAATACCGTAAGCCCTCAACCTATGAACAGTTGACATACAAACAAACTGTGTTAATTAGGTTAATAGAAGGAAGATTCATCTGCCTCTCGTTCCCTACAGGGTGTACCCTAGTAAAACATCCAGATCTCAGTTGTATCAATTCACAACCAGCTTGAGTTACAACCAGCTCTGGAAACCAACCAAGTTCGTAAGTCAGGGGTCCAATGCACTAGACATGGGGATTTCATTAACCTTGTCTAAACTATGCATGGCCAGAATCAATTCCACCTTTCAAATGACCCTTTAGTGTGTAACCCAGCTTGTCACACATTTCCAACCACAGTCACTCCTTCCTCTGTGCATCTACTTTTTAAAATTCCCAGCTCTTCCACCAGCTGTGTGAAATGACTGCGTCTGACAGAACACTGAATGTGAAGGGTAACAAAGTTCAGGTCAAGAGAGCTAAGAACTGTTTTCTTTTAAAGCTAAGTCCTTCATACTCAGTGAGTATAATCAATGATAAATTGCAAGGTGAGTATACCTACACCAGCAGCAGAACATGAATTTTTCAGCATCTTAAATAAGATTAAGACAACAGAATAAAACATAAAACTTGGCAAAATTCCATCCCCTGGTCAAATAACACCAACCATAAAGCTCAGAAGGGCTCTGTACTGACAAACACAATGCTTCTGTTCCGCTTAGCAAAAACAGCAACACAATTTCTCCTAAATGTGTACTAGTCCACGTCTGCAGAACATAACGATCCCACCCATCACTGATAGCTGGTACATGTGCCGAATGGCACATCTTACTTTCTTTTTCTTTTTTACTTCCTTCTCTACCCTGGTCACTGGCAAAGGCTCTAAAGTGGAACAACTGTGCTATGACAGGCAGACAGGAAAGCATCAAACCCCGAGAGAACAGTTCTGGAAACTACTGAAGACTCAGATGTGGACAAGAGCCTAACTGACCTGCTGGGTGTTTGCAGAGTATTCTGGGGGCCCCGGGAACATTACAACACACTAAAACAAAACACTCATACTCTAAGAATATGCAATAAAAATCAGTCTTGAAGCTAGAAACACATCTGGAGAGTTAACTAAGTTCTTCCTTCCCCAGAACATTTTTAAAGTTCTGCACAGTCTCCTCTCCCCCTCGATGCAGTGCCCTCACTGCATCATTCTCACTGTACCTTTGATGGGAGCATGTTTATACATCTGACTCGAGTGACATACGTAATTAAGTAGACCTCAGTGATTGACCAGATCACTCCATAAAGATCTGAGCTTGGACAGATCTGAGCTTGGACTGCTTGGGATCCAGCCTTGAGAATAGGAAGCAAACTCCAAAATATGTCATTTTTAAAAGTTCCTGTTCTGGGAGTACTACTCAGCAATTACGAGAAGCAAAGTACAACTGCATGCAATAACTCAGATGCTGTCCAGGGCGTTTCGGCACAGGAATGGGCTATCTCAGCCTATGAAAGGTTACATACCACGATTCCATTTCTACAACCTTGTGAAGTAAGGAAAAAATATAAGACAGAAAGCAAATCAATGGTTAGATTTGGAGGAAGATTTGATTTATAAAGAGGTAACATGAGTTTCTTATGGTGATAGAAAAGTTACATATTTTGATTTAATGATGGCCACTCAATTGTACAAATGTGATAAAAATCATACAACTGGGCCAGGGACTTAGTCCAGTGGTTCTGGGGTCTGCCTTGCAAGCTCAAAGTCCCAAGCTTGATCCCTGGTAACCAATTATCACAATGCCAGGGATGGTAGCTCAAGCCTGTAATCCCAGCACTTGGGAGGCAAAGGCAGAATTGCTGTGAGTTTGAGGCCAGCATGGACTACATAGTGAGCTCGGGGCCAGCCTGAACTACAAAGCGAGACCTTGCCTCAAAAAAAGAAAAAAAACATACAACTACGCTAGGCATGGTGGTATATATCTATAAACCCAGCACTTGAGAGGCGGGGGCAGGAGGATTTTGAGTTCAAAACAAGCTTGTGCTACATAGTGAGATTCTACCTCAGAACCAAACAGAACCACCAATAAAATCAAGTTTAAGGGCCAGAGGGTTAGCTCAGTGGTTCCGGCGTCTGCCTTGCAAGCGCAAGGACCTGAGTTCGATCCCCGGTTACCACATATAATGCTGGGCGTGGTGGCTCACGCCTGTAATCCCAGCACTCAGGAGGCAGAGACAGGAGGATTGCTGAGTTCGCAGCGGCTTGCCTGGGCACCATAGTGAGCTCAGGGCCAGCCTGAACTACAAAGCGAGACCCTGTCTCCAAAAAAGCAAAAAAAAAATCAAGTTTAAAAAAAACAAAGCACAAGAACAACTAACCGTGTAGTACTCCTTCCATAAAAGGAGTGCATAAAAAATGGTGAAATCTAAAGGTCTGAAGCAAAAGTAACGGTATCATTGTGAATTTTCTCAACTTCTTTTGAATCTTAGACTCATTCAAGCTAAAAATTTAGAGAAGAGAGAGAAGGAAAGAAGTAGAGGGAACATGACAGAGCACCTAGGGAGTTTGCTGCTGGGAAAATGTAAGTTATTCGGTGGGTATTGTGGTTCATCCCTATAACCCCAGCACTGTGGGAAGCTGAGCACTCTGGCAAGTGAGGCCCATTGTGTACATCTTAGCAGGACACTCCTCAAAAAATTATATATTAGCTGTATATAAAATATTCCAATGAAAAATTCAATTTAAAAAATTATATATACATAGGTATCCTTTCTTATGTAGTAACTAAGCTTTACTGCACAAAACTCAATATGCCTAGATTTAAATTTATGTACCACATTTGCAACACAAGAGAATTAAGTGTGATGGATCAAACAGATTTGCATCTTACCTCTGCATAAGTATTTAAGTTGCTTTTTAAATAGCCTGTAAGTGCAGCAACTTGGCATGCAAAATACGGCAGTGCCCAGTTTTCTCTTAAGGGAATGGAGTACTCAATTCTTGTTGTATCTACCCTAAAATAAACCACAGATGAACAGCAAAAGCGAGACATTACATTTCTGTAGCACTATCCTTTTCAAAGCACCTTACACCATCTCATTGCTGTCTGTTACAGTCCTGTGAGGTAGCCACAGTCCAGCCTCCACTATGGATACAGTAGACTGATTAGTGAGGTCCTCCCCGTCCCACCCAGGCAGGTGCAGCAGTGCTGGGCTCCACGTGGTCAGGCTGGGAAGGGCGCAGTGCTCTGGGCAGATGCACCACATGCTGCATAGGCAGCCAGGCTTTTGGCACCCACCCTCCTCTCCCTAACCAATGCCATCTTTCCCTGCAGCACACGCCACACTGAAGAATTAGCAGCTTGGAAGCTTCAAAGCTCTTGTTCCCCTTCACAAAAAGAATATGAAGGCCAGAGATGTGATGTAGCCTAATCAGAGTCATACAGATAATAGGTGGCATAATGGGATTATAATGTGTATCTTTGATATCTAATTTAACGATCTTTTCTCCAGGGATGTAACCCAGTGGCACCACACCTATCTCGCAAGTGCAAGGTCCTGAGTTTGATCGCAAGTACCAAAAAAAAAATTTCAGTTAACAGATCATCCAGAATTACTTCTATAGTAGCTTTTGTTCTATACATTTATCCAAAGACCTCCGAAAACTCTCAAAAGCATAAGTACAAAACTCCTATAAGTAGGGCCAGAGGGTTAGCTCAGTGGTTCCGGCGCGTGCCTCACAAGCGCAAGGTCCTGAGTTCGATCCCTGGTAACCACATACAATGCTGGGCATGGAGACTCATGCCCACCAGCAATCAATAATGCATACCACAGTGCCGGGCATGGTGGCTCACGCCTGTAATCCCAGCACTCGGGAGGCAGAGGCAAGAGGATTGCTGAGTTCGAGGCTTGCTTGGGCTACACAGTGAGCTCAGAGCCAGCCTGAACTACAAAGCGAGACTCTATCTCAAAAAAAAAAAAAAAAAAAAAACCTCCCACAAGTAGGCTTGTCCCACAGAATTTGTATGCTTCATCTGAAATTCTTGTCAGTTTTTTTCCCTCAGTCGATATTTGAGAAAAAAAAATTATTGAGGGCCTGCTGCATCCTCACATGGCAAAGAGACTCCTTTCCGGTGATCATTACAGTTGACTGTGATAAAGGCTATTTTACACAACATAAGTGCTACTGTTTTCTTAAAAATGTATAAGAACCACTCTGCAACTCTCCTAAGTAGTAGAGACAGCCAGGCTTATATGTGTATGGTTTACTCAGTGGCCAAGGCGGGCATGGAGTTTATAGTTCTCTTGCGTTAGCCTCTCCAGTAGCTGGGATTACAGGTATACACCATCACACTGGGCATACTTACTCAATTTTAAACAATCATTTCTGTAAAGCAAAACCAGTATTTTATCACAAATATATCAGAAAATGATGTAAGGGCAAAAAAACTTTTTTTTTTTTTTTTGAGACAGGGTCTCACTATGTAGCCCAGGCAAGCCTCGAACTCAGCAATCCTCCTATCTCTGCCTCCCGAGTGCTGGGATTACAGGCGTGAGCCACCACGCCCGGCGGGAAAAAATCTTTTTAAACATCTATAATCTCATCCGCTCAGAGAGCACTGTTAAATTTTCCTCCATGGGTAAGCCTATCATATGGTGACAAAAATAAAAGGCAGCAAGGCTGGAAAGGAAAACTGTTGTTTATCACAGAAGATACCTGGGGCCAGGGATTTAGCTCAGTGGTTCCAGCGCCTGCCTCACAAGTGCAAGGTCCCTATATTTTAAAAACTCCTAAGAATCTATTAAAAAAACTAGTTAGCTGGGCATTGTAGCTCACACCTGTAATCCCAGCACTCAGGAGGCAGAGGCAGGAGGATTGCTGAGTTTGAGGCCTGCGTGGGGCCAGGCTGAGTACAAAGTGAGCTCAGGGCCAGGATGAAGTACAAAGCGAGACCCTGTCTCAAAAAAATAAATTAAAAAACTAGTCAGACTGTTAAATTCAACAAGGCTGAGGGATAAAAAGTTAACACACAAAACCCAATTCTTCTATATACCATTGCACATTATCACTTATAGTATCAAAAATATCGAATATATATAAATAAACCTAAAGAAAGGTATGTAAGATTTCTACATTGAAAACTACAAAAACACTGAAAGCAAGTAAGCCAAATATAGACATAGCATATTTCATGAACCATGGAATGGATGACTCAATATTGCTAACATGTGCATTCTACCAATTTAATCTACAGGTTTTATGACATCTTAATCAGAATGTAAACAAATTTTCTTACAAAATGAGCTGATCATAAAACTCATATGGAAGTGAAAAGGATCTATTATTGCCAAAATAATCTGGAAAAAGAACCAAGAGTTTTACATAATCTACTTTTAAGCTTTACTAAAGAGTAATGGTGGGCCGGAGGGTTAGCTCAGTGGTTCCGGCGCCTGCCTCGCAAGCGCAAGGTCCTGAGTTCAATCCCCGGTAACCACATATAATGCTGGGCGTGGAGACTCATACCCACCAACAGTCAACACCACATACCACAATGCCGGGCATGGTGGCTCACGCCTGTAATCCCAGCACTCAGGAAGCAGAGACAGGAGGATTGCTGAGTTCCAGGCTTGCCTGGGCGGCTCCATAGTGAGCTCAGAGCCAGCCCAAACTACAAAACGAGACCCTGTCTCAAAAAAATAAAATAAAATAAAGCAACAACACAGAAGCACATTCTCCAGCCACCTTTGAACTCAGTGCTGCCAGATGTTCTGTGCTTGCTTTTCCACTTGTATTAATTATCTAACTGGCAATATAGTACTAAAGCTTTAAATTGTTGAGCTAATCAGAAAAAAATGACATACTGACCAATGAAAATCAAAACAATCCCAGCACTCGGGAGGCAGAGGCAGGAGAATTCCTGAATTCAAGGCTTGCCTGGGCTACATAGTGACCTCAGGGCCAGCCTAAACTACAAAGCAAGACCTTGTCTCAAAAAAAAAATTTTTTTTAAAAGGGCTGGAGGGTTAGCTCAGTGGTTGCGGCGCCTGCCTTGCAAGTGCAAGGTCCTGAGTTTGATCCCCGGTAACCACATAGAATGCTGGGCATGGAGACTCACGCCCACCAACCATCAATACCACATACCACAGTGCCAGGCGTAGTGGCTCACGCCTGTAATTCCAGCACTCGGGAGGCAGAGACAGGAGGATTGCTGAGTTTGAGGCTTGTCTGGGCTACACAGTGAGCTCAGAGCCAGCCTGAACCACAAAGCCAGACCCTGTCTCAAAAAAAAGAAAGAAAAAAAAAAAAACCACAAAGCAATCCTTGGTCACTGTGGTAATAAATGTTTTTAGTAGACTGAGCAAAGCAAGGGACATGAGCCATTCAGAGGCTCCCTGCTGTCCAAACCCGTCACATTCTCCAACAGCCGCTGGGTGGGCACAATAGTCACAATGCCAGCATCATTTATTTCAAGGAAATATCGCTTTGTAGGTAAGTAATAGTTTACTGGTTTATCATTTTATTAGCAAATTGGTTTCAGTTTTATAGTAGCACAAGCTCCTTTGGCTCTAGTTTCATTTTTCTCTCTCTCCTTCCCTCCTTCAACCCTTCTTTTCTTTCCTTTTCTTTTTTGTGGTGCTGAGGACTGAACCCAGGGCTTGGCAAATGCCATGCAAGTATTGTACCACTGAGCTCCATCCCAACCCCCTACTTACATCAGTATACCAAACTCATGAGAATTGCTTCAATCATGTGTCCACACATGCACACATACATGGTACTAAGGAGCCTAGGGCTTGCACTTGCTAGATAAGTGCTCTACCACTGAGTCCCAGCCTGGAAATTACTTAGGTTTTAAATACACACAATGAAAGTATAAGAAACACAAGTTACATGACATATGTAAAACAATTTGGCATGTCAACGTATGTTCATCATGTAAGAATTAAAAATTAGATATGCAGGGCTGGAAGGTTAGCTCAGTGGTTCTGCAGCCTGCCTTGCAAGTACAAGGTCCTCAGTTCGATCCCCGGAAACCACATACAATGCTGGGCATGGAGACTCACACCCACCAGCAATCAATACCACACCACAGTGCCAGGCGTGGTGGCTCACGCCTGTAATCCCAGCACTCAGGAGGCAGAGGCAGGAGGATTGCTGAGTCCAAGGCTTGCCTGGGCTAGATAGTCAGCTCAGGGCCAGCCTGGACTACAAAGCGAGACCCTGTCTCAAAAAAAAACAAAACAAAACAACAACAACAACAAAATTAGTTATGCAATACCAATGTAATGACTGCATTTTTCCCTTGCACTGATATATTATAATAATTTTGTTATTGTTTTTCTGAGACAGGGTCTCACTGTGTAGCCCAGGCTGACCTAGAACTCACAGTGACCTTCATCTGACTACCTTGGCCTCCTGAGTGCTGGGATCAGAAGTATGCACTAGCGTGCCCTGTTGTTACAGCTTAAATAACAATTCTTCAGTATTGTTAGATCTAAGTTCTTCTACTTTTTTTTTTTTTTTTTTGAGACAGGGTCTTGCTCTGTAGTTCAGGCTGGCCCTAAACTCACTATGTAGCCCAGGCAAACCTCGAACTCAGCAATCCTCCTGCCTCTGCCTCCAACTGCTGAGATTATAGGCGTGAGCCACCACGCCCACCATTGTGGTGTGTAGTACTGATGGCTGGTAA
>PVIC010049798.1:0-13031 GCA_004025085.1 Thryonomys swinderianus | reverse complement strand
ATAGAGAAGTAGTAATAAAAGTAAACAGCGCGCGTTTAACCTCGCAGGCTCGCCTCGCTGCATAGTGCCCCATTGTAAGTGGGATGAGGGCGATGACGAAGATACTGGGCTCCACGGACCCATGTCGGCGACCCGCCGCTTCCCTGTCCTCTCTCACAGGGTCAAATATAAGAACCATGACAAAGTTCTATCTAACTACGCAGAGAGTTTGAAAAGAACTCCAAGTCAAAGCAAAAGATATCTCCGAGCTTCTCCGGAAGGCTCCCGGCTCTGTCACTGACTTCAAAGACCCGTTCGTTTAAAAAAAACACAAGGCTAGCACGCTACAAATTAATGCAAATTAAAGTAATGCAAATGTAAGTGGTATTTAAAGGTTGTCTCTTTGTCTGAGAGGACCGTTGAAAGGCTCGCTTTGGAAAGAAGTAACGTCCTAGGCAAGCCGGCACCGTCGCCGCTTGTTTTCCCGCTTACCTTGGGGGAAACGTAGGGCTCGTTTCTCCTCAGACTTTTCTGAGAGCTAGAAAGAGGTCCTGCTACTTCCAAATGCTTTTGTTCTTCTGTCCCTCTGTCACATGGCTTGCCTTTTATATTTGCAACACACAAAAGTTAGGACTGTTGTTTAAGCGACACAGGGAGAGAGAGAGAGAGGGAGAGGGAGAGAGAGGGAGCGAGAGGGAGCGAGAGTGTGTGTGTGTCAAATGGAAAAGTGCCATCGCAGGCATATATCAATCAGGCGTGCGGCCGTAGCAGCGCGCTAGCAAATGGAAATGCCACGGAAATGTGAGGCGCCCGTCACCGGGGACTCCCAGCCGCTGCCCACCGCTCGGCTCCCTTCCACAGAGCATCTCAGGGCTGGGACAGCGTGGAAGAACCAGGGCAGGGAAGTTTTCTGGTGTTTTTCTTTTACTTCCTTTTTTTTTTTCTTCCTCTTCTTCTTCTTCTTTTTTTTTTTTTTTTGTTTGTACTCTGAAAATAATAGAGTGAATGAATATTCTGAACTCAGTTCTTTTGCGAGCTTGTGGCTGTCATAAAGATGTGCAGTCCGCAATAGAAACACACAGTTTTGGAAATACAAAGACAGGCTGGGGTTTTGTTTAATGAGTCAGCAGCTGACAGGGATGAAGTTGAAATGCTAAGAGAGGGGAGAGACGGACCCCACAGATCCTACTCAAATGATGCTGCGCCAGCAAGTGCAAAACGCTGCCCTATTTTATCACGATGTGTGTGGGTGGTGAGTTCTTTTTGGAGTTATTCATCCATTAAATGATTTTTAGCAAGCATATACATGATTAAATTCACAATGGCACTTTAATAAGCACCTTCATCGACATCATTTAGAATAAAACTTTAGAACAGATTTAGAAACAATGAGGAAAGCGTGGTCCACAACTTCTTGAGACAAGCGAGGGTGTGCCGAGCAGGGAAGGCCAACCCACCATATCACAGTTAGCAGAGAAGCGACGAAGGTAACTATGTGTGTGGGTTAAGGGCCTGCAGCTGAATAGTGCTGTGCTGTGAGCTGTGGGGCCACAAAAGGAAATATTTCATAAATTTACTTAAAAGCCTTAAAATTAAGACAGAAAACCACCAGCAAGTTTCGTGGAAAATACAAAGATGCACTTATAATTTTTCCCTATGTCAGATTCAGCTCCAGAATCATTTGTTGTATTAATACTGATTAAGAATTAAACCAAGAATTTTTTCAAATCCATGATATTTTACAGAAGAAATAAATACATCACAAAACTTAAGACATTTCTCTCAGAAGCACTGGATAACTGTTGATGTCAAAAGTGGCATGTACCCTTGTGTCAGACCATTTATGACTCATTAATGAACTTATCATCATATTATTATTTTTCTGTAGAACCTTTACTCTAAACAGCCTCTGGTGCTCACAAGATGTGGGATTCTCTTGCGTTTCGTTTTGCTTGTCAGTTTTTGCTGTGCAGTACTGGGGATTGAGCTCAGGTCCTTCTCCCTGGCCCTGAATCTGTGATCCTCCTGCAGCAGGCTTCCGGAATGCTGGGATTACAGGCATGTGTCCCCCGGCCCAGCTCCAAGGTGTGTTCTAAAATGTTCACTTCTTCTTCCACCTTTTGATAAGAAGCCCCTTTTCCTTTGCTGTACCTGGAAAACGCTGTCTATCTTGGGCCAGTCACAGACAGAATCCACCCAGGAGGATAAAGGAGAAGTTCAAAGCCTTGAAAGACAACCTGGCACTTCCCTGGCGATGACATTGGCTCGGTGTCTTAAAAGCAGAAGATCAAAAAGCGAATGGAAATTGGGCCTTAAAAATGGAAATAATCTGAAAGGGGAAATGACTTGTCGCTGAGTAAGAGCCATGGAAACAGTCATGAATACGTTTTCTGGCTCCATGTGGTGGGTCAGATTGGGAGGGAGAATGAAGTCTTTGGCCGCCGACATTTTCAAATATCAGTTTGACGCTCCTCCACCTTTTCATTCCTCCTGAGAAATAATTCACAGCTCCCTTAGTGCTCGGTCACTGCTCCACCCTGCCCTCTTTCGCCTCGGGGTCTTCAGGGTTACCCTATCTGTCTTTATCTCGAAGCAACACAAAAAGGTGCGGTTCTTCCTGGGCGGAATTTTCCAGCCCTCTACAATCTGCCCTTCTGGAAGAGCACTGCAGAAAGTGTAAAGATTGCAAACATATTGAGTGCTTGGCCTCAGAAGACAGGCTCTCTTCCAGATGGAGCCCTACAGCTTCCTCCCACCGTTACTCTGTCAGTGGTGGCGAAGAGTACCATCTGCTGCCCCTTTCAAGAGGGAGGCTTCGCCTCCACCCTTTGGGCTCCAGGGGGCCCATTGCTAAGCCTGTCAATAGGTATCTGGCAACAGCAACTCTTTGCAGCACATCATGGTGCTTTTTAGAAATGTCACTGTGCCATGCGGTTACTTTTCTGGCCATCGTTAATGCTGAAAGCGAAGTGGTCTCCTTTAAATGTCCACTTATGCCAAAGGGGATGAAAATACTCCTGCAGCTATTTCATCTGCATTCAGGGTGGTAAAAGTTTGCAGAAGGGGACTGTCTATTGGCTGGACAACAAAGCTTCCAAGGGCCTGCTTCTGAGCTTTGTGTTTGTGGTCCTGCTGTCAGGTTGCATGTGTCCTTTGGGTGCCCTAGTGGGAATTTGTAGGAGTCACTCATCATCCGAGCTCCCCAGGGAGATGGATAAATCCAAGCAGGTAAGAAGACAGGACCCGCCTCATCACCGTGGAACTTGAAGGAGCAGGTGTTTCCTCTGCTTTCCACAGGGTGACTAGAGGAGCAAGGTGTGACCGAGCCGGGTTCCCTGCACAGCCCTCTGGGAGAAGTGACCAAGGCGTGCAGACATGCAGAGGTTCCTCCCTGTGGTTGCACTGAAACTGAGAGCCCAGAGGCTGCAGTGGGCCAGTGCCTGGACAACAGGGCTCCACAATGGGACGATGGCTGTGCTGAAGACAGACCACCACCTTAACAGCCTGGCCTTTTTGACTGCATGAGGGTTCACCACCATTTTATGATCCCAGATCCCCAGTTTTCCTAGTGATTCTGTGAACCACACCGCTTCTCACCCCAGCCAAGATCTTGCCAATAAATTCCTGTCCACTTTAATTAGCTAGAGATAGTTTTTGAGGTTGGAAACCATGAGTCCTAACCTGAATGCAACATTTTCCAAATTTAGGCAAACTAACATCATTAACATACAGATAGAAAGGTAACCTTTACTTCTTCCCAGTTCCTTTCCAAGACAAATACATGGTTTTGGATTAATTATAAGTACCCTGTAGTCCACTATTGCATAGTAGAAATGGAAAGTTCTCACACAGATTTATAGCAAGATGTATGGTGTTCTGTACATGTGTGTATATGTGTGTGTTTGTGTGTGTAATCCCAACCTACCTGCATAGTTTATTACTCACGGTTTACAATTATCTATGACAATATTAATCTGTATTGTCCTCATGAATATGATAATATTCACTCATTCAAAACTATATGCTAGTAATAATAGCAACTACTTAATGAGTGTTTATTCTCTGCTGGGCTCTGTGCTATTCTCCACACATTATGTCTTTTGGAGAGATATGCAACATCCTCATAAGGTATTGCCTCTCTTTTGCAGATGGAGAAATCCGGGCTCTGAGAGGCTGGGAATTTGCTTGTAGTTGACACAGCAAGCAAATAAAAGCCAGGAACTTGGCCTTTCCTGTCTCCAAAAGTGATGGCTTAACTGCTTTGCCATGCTGCTCCCATTCAACAGCAGTTCTCTGAGCACCATCTGCTATTGGGACCTGGACTCAGTTCTTCAGATGTCTGTAACATGGCGTGGAAGAGAGAAAAGTTCATTTATGAAGACATTGGGAGGGAGAACGTCAGGAGCACAAGAAAAGTGAAAGAGAAATGATACATCTAAGACAGCTTCACTGGATCTGTGCTTTGAAGGTAAATGGTGGGAATGTGCTTTGAAGGTAAATGGTGGGAACCAAGGGCAGAGATGAGTCTGTGAAGTAACACCCAGTCAGCCATTTTGCCTGGGCCAGGAGGATGTGGAACCAGGCTAGGAAGCGGACTCAGAGGTTTTAAAAGGGGAGGAGGAGAGTAGAAGGGAAAGAAAGCCAGTCTGAGACAAAAGTGAAGTTATGTAAGTAGGTGATTGAGGCAGAGGAGCAAAGATAAGTAGCTGACGGGAATGGACATGTGTTTTCATTCATCTGTGTACTCACTGAGCAAGTATGCTTGGATGAAAAGGACTATTTTTCAGAAAGTAAGATCATTTAAAACTCAAGGTCATGAAGCCATACTAGATTATTTGAAAAAAAACTTTGAAATCCAGAAAAATATTTCTCAGAGTACCTCCCAACTGCCCAATGATATTCTCATCCCAGCAGTTTCAAGATTGGATAAAACAAAGTTTTGGCAGTGGTGGAGCAGTATATCAATAAGGACACACTAAAAGCAAATAACAAACAACTGGTGTATCAAAGGCTTGAAACATAAGGGTATCTTTTAGGCTGGGGACGTGACTCAGTGATAGAGACAGTGCCTATCAAGGATGAGGCTCTGGGTTTGAGTTCCAGTACCATAAACACACAAATCCCAATCATGCACATGAAGACACTCCGGTACTCAGTCCAGAGTGGACAGTTCTAGGGGCTCTGTGGTATCATAAAAAAACCCAAGTGCCTTGTTCTTTCATCATGTTCAGCTTTGATGGCTTCTGTTCTCTTCTAGCACAGTAATTCATACACCCAAAATGACTGGTGGAACACCAGAAATCCCACTGAAATTCAGGAGTCAAGAAGGGAAAAACAGAAGAGTTTGCTCTTTGTTGGCTTCTTCAGTCAGGAAGAAGAACTTTCCAGAGACTTCAAAGCCTTCCTCTTATGACCTATTAACCAGAACCTGGCCACATGTCCAGCCCAACAATAATCTCTGCAAAGAGAGATGCAATCAATTTCACTGGCCTGGCCCAAATGCAGTCTGGGCCTTGTGACTAGGTGCAGAGCTGACTGAACATGGAAGAAGGTAAAGAGCAGTTGGATAGACAACCAGTAACGCTTCCACAGAAAGAGGGGCAGTATATATATGTATGGCGACTTCAGAATGTGACAAATGCCAATGAGGAGAGGGCAACAGGAATGAGATAGAGAATAGCTCAGGTAGTGTAAAAGAAGGATGAGTTAATAGGGTGATCAGAGTTGGTCTCTCTGTTGAGACGACATCTGTATTGAAATACAAAGAGCAAGCTTCATTAGCAGAAATGCCAATGCGGCTGAACAGAGTGAGAAGGGCAAGTGGTAGGAGAAGATGCAGTCAGAGATGAAAGTAGGACCATACAATGTTCCCTCCACCTTTATGGGTCCCTGGTTCCAAGACCACTACCCCACCCCATGGGCACCAAAATCAGCAAATGCTTAACTCCCTTATGTAGAATTGACAGTATTTGCATGAAACCTATGCACATCCTCCCATACACTTTAAATCTCTTCTACATTACTTATAATACCTAATGCAATGTAAATGCTTTGTAAGCAGTGTTATACTGTATTATAGATGGAATAATGGTAAAAGTAAAAAGTCTTAGCTGGATTCAGTGGTGCAACCCTATAATCCCACTCCTCTGGGAAGCTGAGGCAGGAGGATTGCAAGTTAAAACTGAGCCTGGGCTGAGGATTTAGCTCAATGGCACCACCATCTGCCTTAAAGTGCAAAGTAGTGATTTCAATCCCTGGTACCATCGAGGAAAGAAAGAAAGGAAAGAAGGAAGGAAGGAAGGAAGGAAGGAAGGAAGGAAGGAAGGAAGGAAGGAAGGAAGGAAGGAAGGAAGGAAGGAAGGAAGGAAGGAAGGGAGAAGACAAAAAGCCTAGCCTGGGCAATTTAGCACCTTTGTGAGACTTTGTCTCAAAATAAAAATAAAAAGAGCTATGGATGTAGCTCAGTGCAAAAGCCTTGAGTTTAATTTCCAATACTTCCCCCCCAAATCTGTACATGTTATATATAGATGCCAATTATTATTGCTTTTTAAAATGTCTTCCATCTTTGGTTGGTAGAAACCATGAGTGCAGAACCTGTGGATACAGAGGGCCAGAAAAAAAAACCCATATAAATTGGCATAGGGAATTTGGGAATCTGTTCTCAGCTGAATTGTCACCCCGTTAAAAAGGTAAGTTGACATCCTAACCCCCAGTACTTAGGAATGTGACATTATTTGAAAATAAGGCCTTTATAGAGGTGATCAAATTAAAATGAAATTATTAGGGTGGTTCCTAATCCATTGCCTGGTGTCTTATAAAAAGGAGAATTTTGGAAATACAAAAAGGGAAGACGTGAAGACAGAGAAGAAAGGTATGTGACTGGAATGATGCTTCTACAAGCCAAGGAATGCTGAAGATTGCCAGCCAACACCAGAAGCTAGAAGAGGCAAGGAAAGAGTCTCCTTCAGTACTGCCAAAGTCAATAGGGCTCTGGCAGCATATTGATTTCAGACTTCCAACCTCTAGAACCATGACACAATACATTCCTGTTGTTTTGAACCACCCAAGTTTGGGTACTTTGACATAGCAGCCTTAGGAAACTGCAACATTTTGTTTGTACTTGGATGGGAATTCATTTGTGGGTTGGAAACAATGATTTACATTGTTAGAAGCTCACTTTGGCTCACAGGTAGAAGTGAATCATGAGCAGATGGGGAGGTGTGAAGGGACAAGAAATGGCAGGAAAGAAGCCGTTGGAAAGAGGCGGGAAAAGAGAAGGTAGCAACTTATGCCAAAGTTGAAGTAGTGAAGATGGAGTAAAGTAGACAGTCTTCAGATATGTTTTGGGGGCAGAAAGTACAAAAGATTGTGGGTTAGATTGGCAGGAAGGGACATCAAGAGTGATTCCTTCCCAGTGGTGGAGGGCAGGAAGCACAGATTTGGTGAGGAGTAGAGCTGCAGTCATAAATTCAGTTTGGAACAGGTTCAGTGTGACTTTCTTCTAAGACATCCAAATTGAAATGTAGGAAAGATGGTTTGACACACAAGTGTAGTATTCAGGGGCAATTTCACAGCTTGAGCTACATTGTTTGGAGCTTTTCCACCTGTCAATGGTATTTAAAGCTATGTGGTTGATTGAGCTCACCTTGAGAAAGAACCCAGCTAAAGAAAAATGGAACTAGGAATGGTGGGCCCACTTGTACTCCAAGCACTCTAGGAGGCTGAAGCAGGAGGATCACAAGTTTGAGCCCACCCTGGATAACTTAGCAACTTGAGACCCTGTCTCAAAGTTAAAAAATGAAAAAGGGCTGAGGAATATAGCTCAATGATAGGCCTGGGTTCAATCCCCAGTAAGACACACACACACACACACACACACACCAACACACACACACTCTCACAAATAGATGAAGCCCTGGACACTTGCCTACACCAAGTGAGATTCAAATGAAGATATCAAAGAAGTAAAAGGAAAGCAGGAAGTGGGGGTTGTCATTAGAGAGGTGCTGGCTGAGATAAAGCAAAGAAAGAATTCTATAAATTTAGACCTCTGCTTAACTTTAGAATTGGATGGAAAGCTGTAAAAAGGCTGATGCTCCAGCCTCACCCAGGCCAATTAAAACAGAATTTCTCAGGGAACTGACTGGGTATTTGGTATTTTTTAAAGCTCCCTTCTATAACACCAAAAGCACAATTCATAAAATATATCAAGAATTGCTTTCTGGAAGCTAAGCTAATAAATCTTCTGGGACCATACGTACCAATGCCTTCAGACTGCCATTTGAGACACATCTCTCACTGTAGTGCATTCTGTAGATGCACACTCGGAAGTGAGGCTGGGCCAGGACAGAGAAGTCCATTCTTTTGTTGCTGATGACTTGAGGATACTTTTAATTCATTTGAGTTTCACCTTGAAGGGAATGATCTTGACCATTGAACAATTTCTTCCATGGACAAATGGTATTTGATTCATTCCTAATATCCTGAGTTTGAGGAATTTTCTTTTAATTAATTTTATCTATATTTCATATATTCCTTTTGTTTATTTTTGTTTGTTCTCCTTTTGCATGCCTTACAATAACCAATTAATTCAGAAACTCTTTGTTTCACTTGACTTTAATTTGGTTAAAGAGGAAACAAACTGCCCCTCTTGGAGGAATTATATCCCTGAGGTCAAAATTGTCATCAGGTATTGGAGAAAATGACCACCCTTGGTAGTCCAGCACCACTGCCACCCAGTCACAAAAAGACAAGGGAAAAAAGACAGAGGAAAGTCATCAAAAGATAAGGCAAATCAATTTTTAAAGTAAATGTTTGCAGTACATGCAGTTGACAGTCATCTTGGGGAGTGGGTACATGTACATACTATAGCTTGTTCCTTTTTAAATCGCTTTCCCTTTCCTCCCCTTCTTTCCCTCTTCCCTTAATTCCCCTTTCTCAATTTTCATTCCTGTTGATACCATTAATTTTGGTTCATGTTATAGCATACAATGTTTATATTCATTGAGGTTATTGGATTCCTGTACATGCCATATCTTTATTCTATTTATTCCCCCCCCCACACACACACACACACCTCTCCTCCTTGTTCCCTTGGACCTCTTCCTTATGGGAAGAGATCTAACCCCTTGTCTCCTTCTATTCATCTTTTATTATATACTTTGTCTTACTCAAATGAGAGCTACCATATGGTGTTTAAGCTTGTGTGTCTGGTTTATTTTGCTCAACATTGTATTTTCCAGGTGTATCCATTTTCCTACAAACGTCTCAAATTGGTCATTCTTAAAGCTAAGTAGTGTTCCATTATATATAGATACATTTTCTTTATCCATTTGTCTGTTGTTGGATATACAGGCTGCTTCCAGAATTTAACTATTACAAACTGTGCTGCTGTAAATATTTGTTTGCATGTATCACTATAGTATGATGCCATAAGCTCTTTGAAGAAAATATCTAGCAGGTGGATGGCTGAGTCATATGGAATTTCTAATTTCAATTCTTTAACAAATCTCCATACTAATTTCCATAATAATTACATTGGTGGTTTTTTTTTTTTTTTTTTTTTGCTTTTTGGAGACAGGGTCTCGCTTCGTAGTTCAGGCTGGCTCTGAGCTCACTAAGTAGTCCAGGCAAGCCTGGAACTCAGCAATCCTCCTGTCTCTGCCTCCCGAGTGCTGGGATGACAGGCGTGAGCCACCACGTCCAGCATTGTGGTATGCGGTGTTGATTGTTGGTGGGCGTGTCTCCACGCCCAGCATTCTCTGTGGTTACTGGGGATCGAACTCAGGTCCTTGAGCTTGCGAGGCAGGCGACAGAACCACTGAGCTAACCCTCCGGCCCAATTGCATTAGTTTTTATTCATACCCATCAATAATGTAGTAGGGTTCCTTTTACATCACAGGCTCTCCAGAATTTGTTACTGTTTGATTTGTTAATGATTGCCATTCTTTCTGGACTAAGGCAGAATCTTAGTGTTGTTTTAATTCCCATTTTTCTAATGGCCAGAGATGTTGGATATTTCTCCATATATTTGTTGACCATTTATACTTCTTTATGAAGCATCTGTACATTTCTCTTGCCCATTTCTTCACTGATTCTTTAAATTTTAGGTGGCTTAATTTTTTTTAGTTCTTATATATTTTAGATATTAGTCCTTTATATGAGAAGTACCTAGCAAAATTTTTCCCTCTGTATGTTATCTCTTCCCTATACTAACTGATTATTTTGCCGGACAGAGGATTTTTAGTCTGACATCATCTTATTTGTTGATGTTTTTGTTATTTCTTGTGTGATTGAGGTTCTGTTTAAAAAGTCCTTTCCTACTCCTATGTCTTCGACGGTTTTTTCTATTTTATCTTCCAGTAGATTCAATGCTTCTGTTTCAATGTTTAAATCTTTGATCCATTTTTATTTTAATTTAGTATATGGTGAGAGATATGGGTCTAGTTTCAATCTGAAAATAGATGACTAGTTTTCCGAGCACCATTCATTGAATAGGCTCTTTCCTCTAATGTATGCTTTTGGCCAAAGAATTAAATAGCTCAATGTGGCTGGGGATGTTTCTGCATCCTCTCTTCTGTTCCACTGATCCATGTATCTGTGCTTGTTCTAGTACCCTGTTATTTTTATTGCTGTTGCTTTATAGTATAGCGTGAAGTCAGATTTATAAGGTCTGCTTTGTTCTTGGTGAAAATTGCTTTTGCTGTTCTGACTCTCTTTTGATTCCATAGGAATTTAGGATTATTTTTCATAGTTCTGTAAAATATGCTGTTAGTATCTTGATTGGAACTACATTCAATCTGTTTAACAGTTTTGGGAGTATGGGGGTATTGGTTCTGCCTTTCTAGAAACAGGGGAAATCATTCCATTTTTGATGTCCTCTTCAATCTTCTTTTGCAGAGTACTGTAGTTTTCTTTGGAAAAACTTTTTTGGTGGTACCGGGGATCTAATTTCAGCCCTTGTGCTTCCAAGGTAGGTGCAGTACCACTTGAGCTAAATCCCTGGCCCTTCTTTGCAGAGGACTTTCACTTTCTTGGTTAGGTTAACTCCTAGATATTTCATTTATTTTGATGCTACCATGAATAGAATTGTTCTCACAATTTTCTTCTCCTTATTCCTTATTGGTATAGACAAGTACTAATGATTTTTGTGTGTTTATCATATATCTTGCTATATTGCTCAAGTTGGTTATTAATTCTAAGAGGATTTGGTGAAATTCTTCAGGTCTTCTATGTAGAATATCATGTCATCTGCAAATAATGATGATTTGAGTTTTTTATTCCAATATATGTATCTTTTTAATTTCTTTCTCTTGCCTAATTACTCTCCCTAATGTTTCAAGTACTATGTTGGATAGAAGAAGTGTTTTTCTTCTTCCTGACTTAGGGGGAATGCTTTTAGTTTTCCTCACAGTATGATGCTCGGTGTTGGTTTGTCATAAATAACTTTTATGAAACTCAGGTTCTTCCATGCCTGTTTTCATCAGGTTTTTTTTTTTAAATCATGAAGTGATGTTGGATTTTGTCAAAAGTGTTTTCACATCTATTGATGTGATCATATGATTTTTGACTGTGCTTTTGTTTATGTGATGTATTACATTTATTGACTTATGCATGTTGAACCATCCTTGCATCCCTGGGATGAAACCTACTTGATCATGATGTGTCATCTTTTTCATGATGTGCTGCATTCTATTTGCTAATACCTTATTAAAGACTTTTGCATCTGTATTCATGAAAGAGATTGGTCCACAGTTCTTTTTTAGTTGGGTCTTTGTTCTGGTTTAAGGCCCAGGGTAATTGATATTAGCTCCCATAAATGAATCTGGGAGCACTCTCTCTCAATTTATTTGAAGAGCTTGAGGAACATAGGTAATATATCATCCTTAAAGGCTTTATAGAATTCAGCAGTGAATTCATCAGGTCATGGATTATTTTTAGTTGATAGATTCTTTATTATTATGTCAATGTCATTACTTGTTTTGGGGTTTTTAAGCATATTTATGTTATTGTGAGTTAGTTTTGGTAAGTTGTATGATTATAGGAATCTGTCTATTTCTTTGAAAACTGCTAATTTGTTGGAAAGCAGTTTTGCAAAGTAGTTATCGTCTTCAACATCATCTGTTGTGATTTTATCTTTTCATTTCTAATCACATTGATGTCTTTCTTCTCTTTCTCTTATTAAGTCTGGCTAAGGGCTTATCTATTTTATTTATTCTTTCAAAGAACCAGCTCTTTGATTCATTTATTCTTGTAATGTTTTTTTTGGTCTTAATTTAATTGCTTTCTGCTCTCATCTTTACAATTTCTCTCCTTAATTCAGTTTTCATTAGATTTATTATTGTTTCTTAAGTATCTTAAGAGTTTTCATGCGGCTGTTTGTTTGGGCTTGATCTGTTTGCCTAGTGTGAGTACGATTGCAATGAATTTCCTTCTTGTAGCTGCTTACATAGTACCCCAGAGATTTTGTTGAGTTGTACAGTCATTGTCATTAACTTCCAGAAATATTTCAATTTTTTCTTTCATTTCTTCTGTGACTTATTGGCTGTTGGGTATATTATTAATTTTTCAAGGGCTTTTGCCTTTTCCAAAATTTCTTTTGTTATTGATATCTATTTTTATTGCACAGTGATTTGATAATATACATGGGGTAATTTCTTTTTTTAATTGAATTCCTTATTGGTACATTTTATATACATCTCACAATCACACACAACTTTGGGGAATTTGTACCAGCATATGACACAAGTTAATTCTCATTTTTACCCACATCCCTACTCACCCATACCTCCCTGTCCCCTATATACATGCTTTTTTTTTTTTTTTTGAGACAGGGTCTCACTTTGTAGTTCAGGCTGGCCCTGAGCTCACTATGTAGCCCAGGCAAGCCTCAAACTCAGCAATCCGCCTGTCTCTGTCTCTTGAGTGCTGGGATTACAGGCGTGAGCCACCACACCTGGCACTGTGGTATGTGGTGTTGATCGCTGGTGGGCTTGAGTCTCCATGCCCAGCACTGTATGTAGTTACCAGGGATTGAACTCAGGACCTTGCGC
>PVIC010049797.1:0-13037 GCA_004025085.1 Thryonomys swinderianus | reverse complement strand
CAGTCCTGACCTTCCCTCCCCACCCCCACCCGCACCTGTAAAGAGATATAAAGCAGTAAAGACACAGAAGAGAAGCATCAGGTCCCGAAGGCAGTGAGAACGGCCCGTCCCCTGGGCTCCTGCGCTAGAGCCTGGGGTCTGGCTCACCTGAGTCCTTCATCGGGCAGAGCGCGCACTGCATGCCCCAGGCCTCCCCGTACAGGCAGCAGCACTCGGTGTACGTCGTCTGTTTGCCCACAAGAGGGCGGCTGCACACGTACTCCTCGCTCAGGTGTTCCCAGCACAGATCCTGGTAGACGTCGGTTTCTTCTATTTGCTCTGAAAGGAAAGACGCAGTTCCGTGACGATCGCCCTCCAGTTCCTATTTCGACCCGGCACTAGACACCAGCGAGTCTCGCGGTTTCCATACCCGTTTCCAAGAGCGACTTGTAAAGAGAGATGAATGAACGCAGCCTGGTCTTCGCAGAGAAGCCTCTGTCACCGCCCGCGGGGTGCGCCACTCGCCTGGCGAGACCCCGCCTGCCCACCGCCCGCCCGTACCTCTTGCTCCCGGTCTCCCCGCCGCTACACGGTGCGGCTGCACGATCTTGATCTTCCCCGTCCTCGGGGACCCCTCACTCTTACCGTCACTCTTCACCCCTTCGTCTCGGTCAGGTCCCGCTGCTGCTTTCTGTGCAACATTATTTGGCGACGCCTCCTTATTTCATCTACCAAAGCCCAGAATGAGAGACGCTGCCTTCCGGAGCGCTCGGCTCTACTCTCATCTTCCCACACTTCAGTGCCCTTCACCCAGGGTCATCGCCCCGGCGGGGGCCGTGCCAGGCATCGTGCCGTGCCACTGCCTCCACACGGACAGGGGTCCGCCGGGGCTGCAGGCCTCGCCCACCCGGTGCTCTGTCCAGACTCGGCCGCGGCCCGCACACCCGCGAGGGGCCTGGCTCTCCTCTCCACACCCGCGCCTTCCTCGGCTGCCCCTGAAGGCCAAGTGTGACGAGCCCTCAGACTCGGAGCAGCTCCGCCGCCCGCCCCGCGCCGCTCCGACCCTGCGGCCCATCTCACGAATATACTTCAGAGGTTGAATCTCCTACATCTTGATCATACACATCTTGTTCTCTTCATATCTCATTTATTTCAAAATACCCAAGGACCTCTCTTTTCTGTTTTTCAACTGTCCAGATTTTAGTTCACAGGGAAGCCTTAGAGATGGATGGTTTATCTGGACTAGGTCTGTCCCTCCCATCTGAGTATACAGTGGTTATTTATTTATTTATTTTTTTTAGACAGGGTTTTACTTTGTGGTTCAGGCTGGCCCTGAGCTCACTACGTAGCCCAGGTAAGCCTGGAACTCAGCAATCCTCCTGCCTCTGCCTCCCGAGTGCTGGGATGACAGGCTTGAGCCACCAAGCCCAGTATTTGTGGTATGTGGTACTGATTGCCAGTGGGCATGAGCCATCACGCCGGGTACTGTATGTGGTTACTGGGGAATTGAACCAGGGTCCTTGTGCTTGCTAGGCAAATGCTGGAACAACTCAGCTGAATCTCCAGCCCCCCCGAGCATACCGTTTGATTCAGTTGGTCGTATGCATCTTTTTTCCGAAGCATCCAGGACCATCGGGTGGGTGCAGAAGCAGTTGTAAGAGCCTTCTGTGTTAACACACTGGCCATCGATACAACTGCTGGGATCTTGACATTCATCCATATCTTAACAGGAAAAAAAAAAATCAGCCATCAGTTGTACCTGAGACACCAAAGTTAACAGATTCCAGGAGCTGCCGCATTTCAATGAAATACACATCATCCGAAAGAGAAGAGATGACCCTAAGATATGCAAGTTACACTAATTGGAAAAGCAATGCTACCACTGCCATCGCTGATACTAAATATGGAAAGGAAAACTATGAGCAGGATACACTTATTTCCTTTCCTGCCTAGTGTACCTGGTTTTGTCCTTAAGCATTAAAGTCTGTGGCAGTATTAAAAATGACTCTGACTTGTATGGCCTGAGGAATGAAATAGGAGGTTCCACGGACCAAAAGAACCCTTCACTTATACCAAACGACCTGAATTATAATTCTACATTGAATATTAACTCTTTGTTTGAAATCCACTCAGGGGAGGATGGGAACTTTATTTCTTAAGTCTTGATCAAGAAAGATACACACAAAACATTCACACGACCCTTCAGAATACGATTTAAGAAATTGTCTTTCACATGTAACATCGCTTGCTTTTCCACCTGTATGTTTTCAGGGTACACGGTGCAGCTTACCGAAGCACTGCAGCCTGACAGGGTCATAGTAGGTGCCTTGCTTACAGTAGCATTCATAACCGGGCTGAGT
The DNA here is from genome assembly GCA_004025085.1 of Thryonomys swinderianus. NCBI lineage: Eukaryota > Metazoa > Chordata > Mammalia > Rodentia > Thryonomyidae > Thryonomys > Thryonomys swinderianus. The sequence goes on along the minus strand of PVIC010049797.1, from coordinate 10,698 downwards.
GTTCAAACAGAAGCCATTTTTGCAGATCTCTTGTCCAAAAAGTAGGCATTCATCAGCATCTATGGGGAAAGATTGAGAAAACACTAAGAGGAGTTTTTAATCTTCCCGTTAAAAACAGAAAGCAAATTAATACTGAGCCTCAAGTTAGATCTTGTTATTTGTATTCCAGAGAACCTTGCAGACATAGGAACATCACGTGCATAAAATGAGTCCTAAATGACAGATGGAGAAACCATCAGCTATGGTTTGCCTGTGGAGTAGCAATCTCTACATTATCAGAAAGACTATACTTGGTTTTTGTTTGTTTGTTTTTGAGACAGGGTCTCGCTTTGTAATTCAGGCTGCCCCTCAGCTCACTAAGTAGCCTAGGCAAGCTTCGAACTCAGCAATCCTCCTGCCTCTGCCTCCCGAGTGCTGGAATGACAGGCGTGAGCCACCACGCCCGGCTGAGAGACTATACTTGGAAATATGATTGTTACGGTGCGTAGCGAGAGGCCTCCAAAGCCTCACGTGCTCATAGGTAGGGCATTGTGCCAGGGTCTGAACTGAAGGTCTGTGGTACTAAATGAGTCCATGGTTGCAATTAGCATAATTCTGAGAGGTACCACTCAAAAAGACTGGCAGCCTGGATGAGATAAAAGGGGAAGTAAGGTCAGCTACCTGTTGCTTTGCCGTCTCCTGCCTGCCTGTCTGCCTGCTCTAGACTGTTTCTCCTCTGTGAAACCCTCTGCCATGCAGCCCTGCCTTGGAACCAGCCCGCTCTGGCCTGAAACCTGTCCACACTGTGGGCCAAAACAGACCTTCCCTCCTTTCACCTCTGGGTGTCAGGTATTTTGTCTCAGTAGCAAGTAAGACGCTTTCCTCCTCCTCCTTTCTCTCTCATCATCATATTTTCTTTTTGAGATAAGATCTCAATATCAGTCTAAACAAGCCCTGGACTCTATGCAGCCCAGGCAGGCCTCCAACTCTCAACCCTCCAGGTTTGGCCTCCTAAGTGCAGGCGTTACGGGCACAGGCTGTCACCCCTGGCTGTAAAGGTTCCTCAGATGTTATCTCATAATGAATGAAATATCTACAGATTCCATAATGGCACCAAAACCATTCTCTAACAGATCCACCTTTGAAGACACATGCCTGCCTGGACTCATTCGCTAGCTGAGATGCACAAAGATGCCAAGAAGAGTCTCTGAGAACGTGATGAAAGATGTTCTCGGTGATACACAGAAGCCAGAGAAGGCACAACTTGGTACTGGGGTTGGCATCGCCCCCAGTGGAGAATGCTTGGCCATCACGGTTTACTGTGCATGAAACTGGAGGTAACAGGAATTCCGATCAAAGAAGATGGAAAGGATTCATGAGGAATCTGTGTGTAGAACTCAGCAAGTGCTCGAAGATCAGCTATGTTTTTATTAGCATCACTCCTAGCATTTTGGAGGCTAGGTCAGCTAGCTCTCATTTTTCTGACCAGAGACTCTAAACAGTCTTCTTTCAGCCACCTACATCCCTGTTAAGATAGAAGGGGAATTACTTTTATACAAAAGAGAGGGTGACTTCATAGTGAAATTTGTTTTTTTTTTCCATCATATGAGTTGAAATTTAACTACATCCTGCAAAAGTACAGAATATGTTATTTACGAATTTGAAAAACATTCAATATATATTGAACGTCTTCTTTGGGCTAAAGCATAGATGTATTTTAAAAACATAATTAGAACATCTTATCATCTACTCAATTCCAGTTTAAAAAATGGATGGACAAGAAAAATTCTTTTATAGTCTCTTTACCAGTGAGTTAGCAGTTCTCAACATGAAACAAAGGAAAAAAAATCTTTGTATGCAAAAAGTCATAATATCTGTACCATGAAAATGTCAAAAATGAGTGATGAGGAAATACTCATCTATGGGCCGGAGGGTTAGCTCAGTGGTTCCGACGCCTGCCTCGCAAGCACATGGGTCCTGAATTCAATCCCCGGTGACCACATACAATGCTGGGTGTGGTGACTCACGCCCACCAACCATCAATACCACATACCACAGTGCCGGGTGTGGTGGCTCACGCCTGTAATCCCAGCATTCGGGAGGCAGAGGCAGGAGGATTGCTGAGTTCAAGGCTTGCCTGGGCTCCATAGTGAGCTCAGGGCCAGCCTGAACTACAAAGCGAGACCCTGTCTCACAGAAAAAAAAAATTTCATCTATGTAAGTATTTGCCCAAATTAAGCAGCTCCATTCACTAACTTCAGATTATACAGTAGCACCATTAAATACATAAAATGTTTACTTTTGTTTTGTCTTCCATTCTTCACTACTCATTATGAATCTTGGTAAAAGCCCCTAGAAATGCAGCAGTCATATGAGTTGTAAAAGAATAAGAACCTTAGCTGTGTTTGTGACAAGGACAAATGTGACAGTCAAATCTATTTTGTCTGATTTATACAATTTCTCATACAGCTCTAGGGTAACATAGTAAGTGTTTATTGAGTATAGATCTTGTACTAAGTAGTTTTACACATACCTCACTTCATGCTCATTTTAACCTTCAAAACATTATTTGTACTTTAGAGATGAAGAGATGCAAACGCAGGTTAAGGACCTTGTCCTGCCAAGGTCACACAGCCCTACATGTTTTGATCCAAGCCACAATTGCGAGGCCACAGAGACCTTCCTCCAGTGGTAGAATTAAGGGCTTTGTAATGAGTTTCTATGGTTCAGTCAAACTCTAACTCTGTGTAACCCAAGCCCCACTTTTATTCAAGTCTCTGGCATTTGTTACAAATCCATTTCCACTTGATTCTGACCTTTATAGTTCTCGCTGCCGGTGTTGTAAGAGGATTCTCCAGTGGGGACAAAACCTTTCCCTCCAGGACACATTTCCATGAACTCAGCTGAAATTGGGGGAGACAAAATTAAAAAAGGAGAAATAAGTTGAAAAAGACAGGAATTAACATCTTCCTTGATTGTATGTTTTAATTTCAGTTTTGCTTTCCCAGTTTATAACTTTAATGCAATGTCAGGCAAATAAGTTGAGTATAGCTGGAAAAAGCTATGGGTTAGGTGGAATTACATCAAACAGTGTAGGTAAGTCTACTTGGAGTTTTTGAAAAACCCTCTTAATTCATTCACATTTTACTTGCTATTAGGATTTTGCACCACTGTCAGAGCTCATAAAGCAAAACCTTACCTTAAATACACAAGCTCCATTTATGGCAAAGGGGTCACTGCTAGCAAAAAAAGTTTGATCTTAATTTTCAAATCTTTTTGCCGAAATACCATAGAGACCCTGACTGTAATGGCGCCCTCTAGTGGACAGAGGGTAAAAGAACTCAGGTTGATTTGGGTTTAGCGTAGGGGTCCCACTCCAGGACGGAACTCGGCATACGGCAGTGTCACCCGACCGTCATCACTCTTAGGCCCCAGCGTGATGCCCAGGCCGAGCTCATGCATCGCCCCTATACACCGCGTCCCCAGAGGTGTCGCCGTCCCTTACCAGTCCCCAGCACCGGGCACGGGAAGATCTCGCAGTTATCTCCCCACCCGGCCCCTGAGGTACAGCAGCACTCTTGTTTGGTGACGTTGGGGGCCAACACGTTATCGCAGAGACTGGCGTCGTTGAGATTGTAGTAGCACTCTTTCTTCTCTTCCTTGGGTGGACCCACGTCTAAAACTAAACAGAGTGGAGAAAGTAAAGGAGAGTTGAGTGGACACCCCCGACCCACCTCTAGCACCACAGAGTAGGGAGCACAGTGGCAAACACAGGACGGGACGGGTCCACGGCATGTCCTTTGCAGAAAACCGCCTCCCATTCTCAGGGTCAAATTCCTTCCCTTCAAGACCGTCGTGAACGTTAGTGGACTTGAAACACACTCCATGAGTGTAAATCTGTCAAGGCCATTTCCTTTTATGTTAACCAATGACTTTATTCTTGTAAATTTGGCTGTGAGCAGTTTCCGTACCTGCTCTCTTGCCAAAGGTAGGGCCACTCTTTGTGGAGCTGTGACACCTACTTAAATAAATGACAGTTTTACGTTAGCATTTGACCAGAAATCTGGGGCCATGCGCAGTATTTAACCCTTATGTAGTTACTGGAATCAACCATGCCCCCAAGCTTTTTTTTTTTTTTTTGCATTATTCAGTGAACTTTATTGGTACATTATATACACAGCTCACAATCACACAAAACATTGGGGGAATTTGTACCAATATGTGACACAGGTCAATTCTCATTTTTACCCACCCCCAGTCTTTTCTGAATAGCATAAAGTAGTTGAGAAATACTACAATGAACTTTCCTCCCTGCAAACATGTGACTTTGAATGTGAGTGTGAGCTACTGAGTAAGCTTAGTGTAGAATTCCACTTCCGGGTTTTGGACCCAGTCCAGGGGAATTTTAGAGGGAAATGTATTTTAACAAGACTTGATCTCCTTTAAAAAATACAAGTTGATAACAGAAAAATACAAGTGACGAGAATAAAACACAGCCACTTTCAGCTAATGCAAATGAGTAAGTTGAACAGATTTGTTGTGTCTGAACAGGGCTTTGATCAATATTTTGTAGCTCACCTTAGAGAGTAGTGTTACTTCCTTTCCACCAATGTTACAGTCTAAATTACTGCCTGTGATCCAATTAAAATTTATTCAGTTTTTATTTTATGCTGTGTCAAACAAGAAATTGATGCCGTCTCAATTACTCAATCCTAGTGACATGTCTTCATTAGAACTCTATTATTTCCAGATTCTTATACCCAAAGGAACAATAGGGACAAAAGGAAAACATTTACCAGTGAGGATGAAGATTATCTTCTTTTTAAAGTAGATCATTATATTAGGAAATTTTAATGCATTAATTTCACACAGCTTCCTATATATTTCCTTTGACAGGGCCAGACTGACTGTGGAAACTCGATTAAGTAGTAAAAGCACTTGAAAAATAAGTTTATGCAAATCATAGCAGGGGAAGGGAAAAAATGAAGATAACATCATGTATAGGTACAGATTCTCAATGATAAATGTGATCAAAATGTATACCTAAAATGTATCTGTAAACTCAGTAAAGGAGGAGGAAAAAAGCTACTGCCCTTTCTTATGGCATTAAAACAGGCAAAACCATGAACAAGTTTTTAAAGTTTGTATTACTCTCAGAAGACAAGCATCAATGAGAATATCAAAGATCCCTCACATACTTGATTCTGTCCCATTCTATCTGACAGGTTTTTGGTGTGGACTCAGAATTAATTTTAACAACTGGTGACACATTCAAACTTAGAACAAGTATCTGGGAAAAAAATTAAAGTGCTGATTTCTATGCAGCCATTCATGAAGTGTTTTTAAATCATTTTATGTGCAGAGCTGGGAAAGATCTGTCACTCTCCTTATCGGATCTAGCTCACACGATGTGCGCAGAGACTAAGTCTGCTTTGCCCACCCCCATGGAATTCATCTTCGCCAGGAGGGCCTCCAAACCTTAGACTTGGAATTATTTGAGAAAACTAAGGTCATTTAAAATGTGTGATAAACCACTCACACAAAACCCTATGGAAAAACTTCAAACTTCCCTTCAACATTGTAAATACCCTGAGGGCTTATAACTGTTAATTCTCATCGGTTATTTTATTTAGCTGCCATAAAAATGCAGTTGGCTCTAAATAAATGTGTTCAGAAATATAAATCAAGAAAGCAGCACAGACTTCTACAAATCAGGTTTACTTTATGGTTCGTGCTAAAAAACGGATCAATAATTATTTCCTCATGTACAAAGTTCTAAGTATGCCTGGTATTTATTACAAAATGGAATTCTTTGTGGTAGGGGCCTCGGTGAATCCCGCTGTGTTTGTAGGTAATGAGAAACCATGACTTTTCTCTAAATCAAAGTATGGCAAATTATACACACACATATATTTTATATACTGTTTAATTTTCTGTGTTTGTTATATATCACAAAAAACTAAGAAAACCATCTTTGCTTTTCTCCCTTTTGAAGAAAGCACCTATTAAGAGAAATAATCAATAATGTAATTGTATTATTCTGGTTTTACGTTGGTTTTTGTAAGTTTCCTTCTTATTTTCTTTCCAAACTGCTTGCACAGTCAATGTTTACACAGCTGTAATGGAGGGTTAGGCAGGCCCTGATCTGTGCTTGGAAAGGTACGCAAATTCCTTTTTAAAAACAAGTCCACAAGGTCATTCTGGGAAAAACTACAATTTCCCTATCTTTTTAACCTTTAAATAGTGAACATCTTTGAGCATTTTTCCATTCAGTTAAAACCTTTAGATCCCAGCTGCCAGAGGTGGAGGATTTCTACTGAAAAATAATTTGGAAAGCTCAAATCAATGGTTATAGGAAGTACTTAGCACAAATTTTCTTCTCTTTAAAGATTTTGAATAAGATTAGCCATGCCAGACTTAAAAGAAATGTATTACGGGGCCGGAGGGTTAGCTCAGTGGTTCCGGCGCCTGCCTCGCAAGCGCAAGGTCCTGAGTTTGATCCCCAGTAACCACATAGAATGCTGGGCGTGAAGACTCATGCCCACCAACAATCAACACCGCATACCACAGTGCCGGGCGTGGTGGCTCACACCTGTAATCCCAGCACTCGGGAGGCAGAGACAGGAGGATTGCTGAGTTTGTGGCAGCTTGCCTGGGCTACATAGTGAGTGAGCTCAGGGCCAGCCTGAACTACAAAGCGAGACCCTGTCTCAAAAAAAAAAAAAAAAAAAAAAAAAAGAAATGTATTATGAAGAGGCTGGCTTAATATCAGTGTATAAAGATCTGTGTGGCTTTTTAAATTATTTGAGTTTATATATACATTATGGCCACACTCAACATTGAAAATTTGTACCTGTACATGACACATCTTGATTCTCATTTTTCCATAACCCTGCCCACCCTAAACCCTTATACTTCGGCTTTATTTCCGTTTTTGTTTTTATTGTCAAATTTTTCTTTCCCTTTTCCCAGTTTCACAATACCTATCATACATTGTGGACCTCATTTTCACCTTCAGTTTTTCATACTAGAGAAATGATAACAGTATTTACAAATCTGCATCCTGTATATTTCACTTATGAATATGTCCTTAGGGTAAATCCATTTAAGTACAAATGTCGCAAGTTTATTGTTCTTTATATGGTTGAGTAATACTCCATTTTACAAAAACGAACAAACAAAAACCCCCATATCTTCTTTATCCAGTCTCAGGCTGATGGGCATTTGGGCTGTTTCCAAGATTTAGTTATCACAAACTGTGCTGCTATAAACCTGGGAGCACATATGTCCCTGTGATATGATGCTTTCAATGCTTTTATGTATATACCGAGGAGGGAAATAGCTGAGTCAAATGGGACCTCTAATTCTAGTTTTTTGAGGGATCTCCACACTGATCTCCATAGTGGTTGCACCAGTCTACAATCCCACCAAGAGTGGAAAAGGGTTTCTTTCTCCCTACAGCTCCAGCAGCACTTCTTCTTGGTTAATTTCTTGATAGCTGCCATTTTTTCTGCAGTGAGATGGAATCTCAGCGTTGTTTTTCATCTGCTTCTCTTGAATGACCAGCGATGTTGAACATTTCTTCATATGCTTCTTAGCTGTTTTTACTTCTTTAGCTGAAAAATGTTCATTTTAGATGCCCACTTTTGAACTGGGTCTTTAAATTTGGGGGATTTGATCTTTTTAAGGTTCTTTATATTTTCTAGTTAGTAATATTTTGTGAGGAACAGCTGGTTCCTCAATTTTTTTCCAAATTGTAGATTGTCTTCTCTCTGGTAGTTTCCCTTGATGTGCAGAAGCTTTTTATTAAGACGCGATCCTAATTGTTGATTCTTTCTGGTGGTTCCGGTGCTGCTGAGGATTTCTTCATAAAGTCTTTCCCTGTGCCAATGTCTCCAAATGTACCACCTAACCTTTCTCCCAGCAAGTTGAATATGGCTGTTTTAGTATTTAGGTCTCTAACCCACTTTGATTTTAGTTTAGTGCATGGTGCAAGACGTAGGTTTAGTTTTAATCTTGAGCAAGTTGAAACCCATTTTTTCCAGCACAGATTTTTATTTTTAATTTTTAATTGAATTATTGGTATCCTTTATATACACACCATGATTACACTCAACACTGAAAATTTGTACCAGTATATTACACGACTCAACTCTCATTTCTTCCCATTCCCCTGCCCACCCTACAATCCCCTGACCCTATATACATAAGCTTTTCTTTTTTTTTTTCTGCCATCACATTTTTTCTTTCCCCTCACTACTTACCCAGCACAACTTATTATAGAGGGTCCCTTTCCTCCATTGAGGATATTTGGCTCCTTTGTCAAAAATGTAGTGGCCATCTTCTAGTTTTTGCATCTTCTAGTCTGTTCTACTCATCTTTGGGTCTGTTTCTTTGCCAGGACCATGCTGTTTTTATCACAGTGGCTTTGTAGTATAGTTTCAAATTGGGGATTATGATACCCCCTGTCATGTTCTTTTTGCATAGAATTGGTTTCGCTATCCTAGGTCTCTTCTGGTTCCAGACGAATTTTCAGATTTTCTCCAGCTCTTGTGAAATATGCTGCTGTGAATTCAGTCAAGATTGCACTGATTCTATATAGTAGCTGTGGGAGTATAGCCATTTTGATGCTATTGGTTCTTTTTACCCAGGAACAAGAGGTGTCTTTTCATTTTCTGATAATCCTCTTTAATCTCCCTTTTCAGAGTGCTGTAGTTTTCAAAGTAGAGGTCTTTCACTTCCTTTATTAATACTGATTGTGAGATGTTTCACCTTTTTGGAGGCTACTGTGAAATGAATTGATTCCCTTTTCCAATTTGTGTTTCAATCATAGGTTTATAGCAGTGATAACACACCAAAAAAGTGAATTTTGGGACATTTTACACTCTGCCTCCCATAAAGATTTCCTTTTCTTTGGTGCTGGGGATCAGACCCATGGCCTTATGCATACTAGTTCAGCTGCATGATGCCTTGAGTGGCTTTTCCCTGAGCTTCATGGAGAGGCATTTGTCACATGACACACATGAGATGGGGAAGCTGGCGTAAAGTAACTTCTCTTTCTGAAGGAGGAAACTAAGCATGGTTCGCCATGTCCTGTGTCCACTGCTTTCCCCAGAACCCTTCTTTAGGGCATCAGATCTTAGGATCTCAAGTAGCTTGAGTTTCTCCTTTTGGAGAAAAATGAATAAAGAGCAGCAGAAGGACCCAGCTGGCATGGAGTCAGCTACCAGGCAAGTTACAGTGGTGGCACCTGGAGACAAAGCCTCCTGGGAGCTCCTTCCCTGAGTTGTTCCTCATAGGACTGTTGGCGGCTTCACTCTGCTCCGGATGAAGCTATTTCCTAGAGACTGCTGTTAGTGTGAGAAAATTCACAACTCTTTCAGTTAAATGCACCTTCATCTTCATCTTCCCACTCCACTTACACTGTGTTCTAAGCTGATCCTCTCCACACACAGTCAAGATTGTTACAACGACCCAAAGGTGACATCAGGAAGAGGCCTAAGGGGTGGAAGTTCTGAAAAGAGGTCAATTTATGAAGCTTCCAGAGTGTGGTAACGTTCAGTAAGTTCAAGAGAATTATGAAGGAGCCTTTATTCTCTTCTTTATTTTGAACATTTCAACAGGAACTAGTATTTCGTGTCCACTTCATGCCTTTTCCAAGAAAGGAATTCTAGTGTGGTATTTTAAGAGGACGCCAAAGAGAACTTAGAAATTCATCCGTATTTTTAGTTTTCTCATGTAAGAACTTGCACAGTGAAGCGAACCGGGCTGTCTGTTATCTAAAGTGGCAATCAGATGAAGCCCCTGACAGTAGGAAGGGGAAGGAAATAAAAGGGAAGGCCACAGAAAGGTGCAGATTTCAGATGGGAAAGACAGGAAAGCTCCAGGTAAGCTCAGAGAGCAAAGCACAGGCGTAAAGGCACCTTGCAACAAGAGGGCCCCACTGCGTTTCTGTTCCTCCTAAGCTCGGCTGGGCAGGTCAGGTCGGCAAACTGCATTCGGGCCACAGAGTCCGCTCTGTGGACACACACCTATGCCCAAAATGGAAGGAAGGAAGGGATGGACCAGGCTGCCAGGGCGGGCTGCCCGATGAGATGACATCCCAGCCAAGGTTTTGAAAGATCAAGGGGGAAAGGTCCCTGAGCAAGGTGTGGGAGGGGCGAGGCGGGTCAGAAGTATGAGTGCAGTAAGTGGGTGGGCAGAGCGGGGTGGGGAGAGAGGGGGGCCACGCAGGGACATGGAAGTTAGGAGACAGCTGGGGTCCCGTGAGGCGTGGTCAGTGCTCCCCAGCCCGGGACTCGGAGCCAGAACATGTTAACTGTTAACTGTGAGCACATGATGCGGGCAGGAGGTGGCGGCACAGGTATCTCGGACCTGGGCCTGGACGGAAAGCAGAGTCGGTCTCTGCACGGGGGAGCCCGTGGCCTTGTACTTGAAAAGTATGTGACAAGCACCCTTCCGAATGGACACACTTAGGATGTTTGTGAAGGCCTCCGGTAAGGGTGGGGAGCAGACGCCGGCGAGGGCGGTCACACCGGAGTGCACAACGGGCTTTGATGCCTGACCCTGGACTTGGCCTTTCTGATGAGCAGTTTTGTCTTTGCTGGTGAAGCCTTCACAGAGGAGAGAGCCCAGGGTCGGTGTGGGCTGAGGAGATGGCAAAGGGACGGAGTTAACTCCAAGGAATGTTACAAAGAAAGAGGTTTTTGCTCAGGAATC
>PVIC010049796.1:0-13033 GCA_004025085.1 Thryonomys swinderianus | reverse complement strand
CGCAAGGACCTGAGTTCGATCCCCAGTTACCACATATAATGCTGGGCGTGGTGGCTCACGCCTGTAATCCCAGCACTCGGGAGGCAGAGACAGGAGGATTGCTGAGTTCGCGGCGGCTTGCCTGGGCACCATAGTGAGCTCAGGGCCAGCCTGAACTACAAAGCGAGACCCTGTCTCCAAAAAGCAAAAAAAAAAAAAAGAATATATATTTGTATTTGCTTATTAGCACAAGGAAGTATTGATGAATGCACAAGAAACTCATATAAGTAGTTATATGGTTATATGTGCTTGGGGTATCACACCATGACTTTTCAATATTATCTTTTAAAATGAATTATTTATTCACAAATAAGTGAGCTATAACCCAATAGGAAATGGATAAAGATTACAAATTGGTAGTTTTCAGAAAAAAGAAATACAAAAGGCTAAATAATATGAACAGATTATTGACTTCACTTTAAATTAAGAAAAAATAGATAACAAATGTCACTTTTATCTAAAAGGCTGGCAAAGATGACAAGATTGATATTGATAGTTTAGGAGGAATGTGGAGACATGGGCAGACTCTACTATAGGTAGAAATAAAAATGAATATCATCTTTTAAGAAGTGGGCAATGTGATAATGTGTTATAATTTTTAATGTTTTCTTTTTAGGCCAGCCAATTTGCTTCTAGGGAGCTCTCGTGTCCCAAACTGTATGTGTAATCATGTTCATTCATGACAATATATCACAGAAAAACACTAGAGACATTTAAAATTTTCATCAGTGGAAGAGTGGTTAAATAATTTTAGGTTTATCAACATAAAGAAAAACAATGCCACTTGAAATAAGTGAGATACATCTATATGTATATAACAGAGGTCTAACTAAAAAAGATAATTGTGGAACCATGCTTTCATTTGTGTAAGAAAAAGGAACAATATTTCTTTTTGAACAGTTCTATATAAATCTAAATCTGAGACATCTTTTCCCCTAGGTATAGGGCCCTGATTTCCTTTTGGTTTGAGACCTTGTCGCACCACTCTTTATCTAAGAATTTAGGAGAAATCAGAATCTATGTTGTAGCACCCACATCTACAGAGAACTCCCAGCTTTCTCAAGAAGGGGAAGACTGGAGGGGAATTCCAGCCGCCTATGAGATAGCCAGACGCAAGATACTCACTGGATAGCCAAAATGTGTGGTGAGTTTTCTGTTGTTGGCTTGCAGAATCCTCTCATTTTCTGAAAACAGAGGAGAGAAGTAGTGAGAATGACCCCACTCTGCAGATTAGCCTGGCTGCAGCTGCTGATGAAAACCTCACAAAAGTTCTCACACTTTCTCATGCATGGTATCTGTTTAAACTGAAATTTTCTCTCTTTATTCAAAGAATCAGAAATACAATAAAAGGAAAATCTTCCAGTGTTCAAGCTTTCTTGCGGGAACAGGACAAGTACTTTCTGAGATAACTTGTCTAGTGCCTCCTTGATTATTTCTCCTCAGACATTACTGCTAAATACAGAAGCCCAGCCCATACCATGCCTTATTTTTTTTTTTAAAGATAGGGTCTCCCTATGTAGTTTAGACTGGTTTTGAGCTTTCTATGGTAGCCCTGGTTAGCTCTGAACTCCTAGCGATCCTGCCTCACCCTCCGAGGTTCTAGGATTACAAGTGTGTGCCATCACTCCTAGCATAATCCTAGCCCTCTCTTGGAAGTCAATTCCAGTACTGTGTTATAGGTTATCTAAGGCCCTCAGGCTGGGGATTTAGTTCAGTGGCACTCTGCCTGCCTCGCAAACACAAGGTCCTGAGTTCAGTCCTGGGTACTAGAAAAAAAGAAAGGGTATCTGGTGCTCTTTACTAAACCAGCTTTTCCTAAACTTGCTGGGAGATAGACTGACAGATAAAGATAAATACATATTTCATATATATGTGTATATATATGAAATATATTTATATAAATCTATATCTTATATACTTTATATTTTATATAAAATATTATATATTTCCCAAGGCAAGCCATAGAAACTAGAATTTCTCTTCCTTAAGACACGTTGTAGAATCACTAATCTTCCTCTGTCTTTCTTAGAGTTGGCCATAAGAAAATTCTTTGGGGGGATAGGAATAAGTAAAGAAGGAAAAAAATTTGATGGTTAAAAAGAAAACAGCTGGGTGTGGTGGTTTATGCCTGTAATCCCAGCACTCGGGAGGCAGAGGCAGGACGATTGCTGACTTCGAGGCTTGCCTGGGCTACATAGTGAGCTCAGGGCCAGCCTGAACTACAAAGTGAGACCCTGCCTCAAAAAAAAAAAAGAAAAAGAAAAAGAAAAGGAAACAAAGCTTATGTATATAGGGGGCAGGGAGTTGCAGGGCGGGGGGCAGGGAATGGGAAAAAATGAGAATTAAGTTTTGTCAGGTACCAGTACAAATTCTCATTGTCAATTGTGATCATTATCACCCTAACTGCAGAGAGCCACATATATGGAGCCACAGAAATTTGAGGTTTGGATCTGCATAGGCAGAAAAAGCCATTATGATGATTTTAAAAAGATGAAAGTAGGTTTATTGTAAAAGTATAGCAGATATGAGCACAGTCAATTAATATATTACCACATGATGAGGCAGGGGACAGCACCAAAGATGACATGGGGCCTTCCACAGGAGAGAGAAAATACCGAGCCACACCCAGTTCCTTGGTTTCTTAAATACTGTGTTTAGACAAAAACGACTTGCTGCCAACTGGCCTGTATGGCTGGAAGGGATTGTTTCCAGCCTTGGCTAGATCTAGGAATGGCCAGTCCTTCGGGTATTGACAGTTATCTCTACACACTCCTTTCTCAGGAGACAGTCAGCCTTGCTCCAGAAAGAGAGGCAGCCAAGGCTGTTTCAGAGAAGCACATTACAGATGCTTCTCATCACTCTGACCCTTTTCCTTACACGGCCTTGCTGAGTCACCCCACGTAGTCTATTAACACTTATATCTATGCAGTGAAGTACCCATAAAACCCCAAAAGGAAAGAGTTTGAAGAACTTCTGGACAGGTCAACACGTAGAAGCTTGCAGGAAGGTGAATGAGGCTTGTATACATGCTGGGAGGATTGGGTACTCCAACTTCAAAGGGACAGAAGCTTCTGTGTTCAAGCCCCCTCCTGACCTTGCATTATGTATCTCTTCATCTGGATTCTTATATGATGCTCAAGACTCTTATATAAAATAAGGTAGTATTTGGATGCAATCTATACGTGTTTTGTATATTTTAAATTAGCTCTAAATTTTATATATATATACATATATATATAATACCTAATACAATATAAATGCTATGTGAATACTTATATTGTTTAGGGGATAATAACAAAAAAGTCTCCATACGTTCAACACAGAAGCAATTATTTTCATACACAGTATTTTCAATTGTGATTGGCCCAACTATACAAAATATAAGGATTAATATATAGTCAATAGATATTTCTGCCCTGAATGGAGTATTCCTATAGCCTATTCAGTTCTTCCTTGATTCAGTGAGTGTTTACTGGGCTCTAAGCAGGGTCTGGGCCTTGTGTTAAGCTCTAGGGTTATCAGAAGAAGAAAGCATCATTCCAGACCATCTTCAGACTACTAATCCTAGTGGAGGGGTTGAGAAAGTGCCACAAGGTGGCACCTACCAGTACTTGTAATCTCAGCTACACAGGAAGCTGAGGCAGAACAACTGAAGATTCAAGGCCTGGAAAACTTAGTAATACCCTTTCTCAAAATAAAAAGGGTTAGGGTATAGCTTTGTATTCCCTGGGTTCAATCCCTAATAACACATACACACACAACACACACACACAGACACATGCACAAGTCTTTTTCTCCCTCTTTTCTTTAAAACTCTGTATCCCACTGCTTAGCTCTACATAAAGCCCTATGTTAGTAAAGATTTGTTAAATGAAAAACACACAACTGAAAAGATGCTTATGAATATGTTCTTCCAGATTGAGGGCAGATGCCTCCTAAAAAAGCTTTCCTTGTGGAGGTGTATGTGTGCTTGCAGTGTTTGGCCCAGGCTCATTTCTGCCATGTCTGGGTCCAAAGATCCCACAGAAGTCCAAATCCCTCCAGCGGAGCCATGGTCACCCACCCCTGTGGGAAGATCTACATAGTCACAGAACAGCTGGGCTGAAAGAAACCTCTGCTAGAGCTAATCCTTCACCAACCTTTGAATGCTGAAGTCAGCAGACAGAGTGCATTCAGATGGTGGGAGAGAGAGTGCAAAATCCAGTGTAAGAGCCTGGAGCAGAAGGTCACCGAAGTCCTGAATGTTGGGCCAGGTCCAGTCTCCTGTTACACTGTCTCCTGCCTCTGCCTGACCATCGCTTCAAGCTTTGCTCATTCTGAGACAGTTAAGGACCAGCATGGTGGCCCAGAAGGGTGGGACCACCAAGAAAGCACCAAATATCATTTAAACTATTACCCTTTGTAGCATGGCATGTTTCAACAGATATGCCATGGGTTCCTGATAAAACGACAGAAGCAGAATGTTTGCATGAAATAAGAAATTGTTACCAAGCAAAGAAACCTGAACAAGTCCATTATCCTTAGTTGTTCTTAGTTAATTTAAAAAATCACTAATTCTGCCGGGTGTGGTGGCTCACACCTGTAATCCCAGCACTCAGGAGGCAGAGGCAGGAGGATTGCTGAGTTCGAGGCTTGCCTGGGCTACATAGTGAGCTCAGGGCCAGCCTGAACTACAAAGCAAGATCCTGTCTCAAAAACAACAACAACAACAATAACAACAAAAACCACTAATTCTGGAGGTTACTCTCTGCAGGGCAACACATTGTTAGTTTCCTACTAGCTTAGCTGTAAAATAACACCTCTGATGTATGGGTTATGATAACACTTTCCCAGGTTACTTTGCAAAAACTTAAAGGAGGCCCATTTGCTAAAAAACTGGCTGTTCATTTGAGCCTCACATATCCAATAGGTGCCATCTAAAATAGGATAAAAGGTTTGCCACGTATGTCTTCCTTTGTGTCTGTCTCTTTTGTTCTTTTTTTGAGACAGGGTCTCACTTTGTAGTCTAGGCTGGCCCTGAGCTCACTATGTAGCCCAGGCAAGCCTCGAACTCAGCAATCCTCCTGTCTCTGCCTCCCGAGGGTTGGGATTACAGGCATGAGCCACCATGCCCGGCACTGTGGTATGTGGTATTAATTGCTGGTGGGTGTGAGTCACCAGGCCCAGCACTGTACGTGGTTACCGGGATTGAACTCAGGACCTTGCGCTTGGGAGGCAGGCACCATAACCACTGAGCTTATCTCCGGCCCTCTTTTGTTCTCTTAACCCTTAGGTCAGTGTCTATGATGCAGGGTTAACTTGGCCTTTGCCTGCTAAAGCTGGTATGTTTCTTCTATCTCACCCTTGCACTTTTTCCATAACTCAAGCCCTGAAAGTTTTTATGGCTAGGATGTTTGTGCAAGCCGGTAACATGAGCTGTAAAAGCAATTCAGTGGTTCCTAAGCAAAATTGGCTCCTTTAGCCACCAAAAACAAGGCCAGGATGTTTCTCTACAAGAAACAAAATAAAACAAATCTTTTGGAACAATGCCCTTGAAAGTAGAAATTACTAGATTTTAGTCCATTCCAACAAATCAATGAAAGCCTGTTACTGTGTTCTGCCAGCAGCTTATCCTTTTCTCCCCCAGGGTTGACTTGCTCCAGTTGAAACTCCAGTTCATCTGAAATGGCCCCCTAATAAATCTTCCTCTGGCTCTGCATCCTAATAAAGCTTTGCTTGTGGAGGTGCGTGTGTGCTTGCAGTGTTTGGTCCAGGCTCATTTCTGCCATGTCTGGGTCCAAAGATCCCATCATTGATACCATTCTACCTGAGTTTGGTGAAAACAAGACTAGAATTGTTAAAGGACCAGGCCCTGAAGAAAATCGAAATCACTTTGGGTGGCTTAACTCAGGATGTGCTTGAAAACTAACATGTTACACCTACTCCTCTCTTAGGTGATGCTAAAGAAGCAATTTAACTGTAAGATTCAAAATTTAATCCCCTCTGATTTCCTCTGGTTAGGGTTGGCAAAATTAGCAAATAAAAGATAAAGATCACATGGGCATGTATACTAGAAGTCATTATTTATCTTTAATTCAAATTTCACTAGGAACCTGTATTTTTCTTGGAATACACATGCACGCGCACATACACACACACGTGTGCATTTTTTTAAACAAATGAAAGCCTACTATAGGTATCATTTTGCAAGTTTTTTTTCCCCTCACACTATATATTAAGAGATCTTTCTATACCAGTACAGACAGGTTTACCTCATGGTTTTGAAATACTGCTTAATATTACTTAACTACATGGTAAATGTTATTAATTACTATAGCAGTGTGGTGGCAGTGATGATCACAATGTGTAGAACTACAGAGGAGAAGCCAAGAATGAATAGACGGGATGATCTTGCCAATTCTGCAGGGCACAGAAAGCTGTGTAGGCACCAGACTAGGCAGAAAATCGCATAGACCTATACTTCTGTGCAAAGTGACAAAAATGATAATTCAAGGCAGGCTGTAAAGCCAGGTCCTGTGACCCATACCTGTGATCCTAGCACTCTGGAGGGTGAGACAGGAGGATCAGAAGTTTAGAGTCAGTCAGGGCTTCATAAGAAGACCCTGTCTAAAACCAAAACAAAACAAAGCCAAAAAACCTAAAATAAAACAAAGCAAATGAGCAAAAAACCGAAGTATAAGACAGGATATAAGTAATATTTTAAAGGTCTAAGATAATTTAAAGATCTAAGAGAACCAAAATTGTTTGTTTCTATAAAACCTTATAAAAGTGTTTGCAACAGCATTATTTGTAACAGCCAATGGCTCCTTTGCCATTCCTCAAAAAGAAGCCTAAACCTGGAATTAAACTCTGGCTTGCTTTTTCAATACTGTATGTCAGAATTAATTTTTTTTAATGGTTAGGCAGATCCATTTTGAAAGTTGGTTTGGCACAATTATTCTAGCTTCCGTTAGTACCTGAGTTTACCAAAGGAGGGACGGACTTTCATGGAAGTCCTTCCTAGTATATTTTACTTCCTGGCAACCAAGTTTAAACTGATGGCTATAACCTGTTAGAAAAAAAAAATCATCTCATGTTAACAGATGAAAAATATTTTTGTGTGATCTTAATGCACTTCTGGTTTGATTATACAACATAGTCAGATCAATTTGTTCTGTCCACAAGAATCCTGCAAATGACCTTCCATGCTTTGGCATATGCCTTCCACCCTGATACTTTGAACAGGAGACAGCTGCAAAGGATAGGAAAAAAGGAAGGAGAACAAGTCTTCCTGGTGAATTTCTAAACACTGGAAAGTATAAAAGATGAGAGATTATAATTATACAAAATTAGAATTCTTTATGACAACACAAAAGAGCTTGTATTTGGTAAGCATCAATTATTTACTTCTGCAAATATATTTTTCTTTCTGGTCATTTGTTCAATAGACTCAAAATTTAATTGGCAGAATAGGTCTATTTTGCTATTTATTTGTCATGTCCACATTAGTATATACCAACACAAACATACACACACTTTCCAGAGGTAATAATAAGAACACATAGTTTATATATCTTTTTCTGAGTCCACTTACCTCCTCCATTTTTTGTGTTCTTACCTAGCTTTCCAGATAGAGACATTGCAAAGTAGAACCAACTACAATTCCATGGAATTTCTGTAAAGAAAATAAAAAGATTTGTAATGAGAATTATTCATACTTACATGGTTTCATTCAAACATATGCTTATGAAACTTGGAACTTTATCTCTGAAATGCAAAATAATCTCTCCCTAATATACATATGCTCGATTTTAGAATTTACATTTATCCTCATTACAGTTATATTTTCAACACTTGTGAAACATTTTAATTCCTAGCAACCAAGTCTAAATTGATAACTACAATCTGTCAGAAAAAGTCAGCTACCCTTATAAACAGGTAAAAGAAATTATTGAATGATGTTAATGCCATTCTGCTTTGTTTATACTTTTATTTGTTTGTTTGTTTTAGTTTTTTAGAGACAAGGCTTTGCTTTGTAGTTCAGGTTGGCCCTGAGCTCACTATGTAACCCAGGCAAATCTCCAACTCAGTAATCCTCCTGCCTCTGCCTCCCGAGTGCTGGGATTACAGGCGTGAGCCACCACACCCAGCACTACATTATACTGATGGCTGGTGGGCGAGAGTCACCACGCCTGGTATTGTTGTATGTGGTTACCAGAGATTGAACCAGGGACCTTGCACTTGCTAGGCAGGCACTGGAACCACTGTGATAAATCTCCAGTCCCTAGATAATACTCTTGATATCTATTTTTTTCACAATTATATAAAACATGTTTTTAATCCTTTGGAAAATTATACAGTACATTATCAAACCTCATACATCTCACATGCAAACAAATCTTTTCCTTTCTCTCCATCTTTAACCCAACTCAGAACGTGTCATCAAGAATATTTATTCTAATTTAGTTTCTTTGAGGTTCCAGAATCACTGAGTGTTGATGATCCAAGGGGAAAACTGAGTAGATATTTTCACCTAAATCATCACAAACAAGAAACAAAAACTTAAGAGAGAAGTAAAATCTAAGCAAAAGGGGTTTTCCAGTCATTCAGCTGGCAGGAAAAAAAAAAGTCTGATGGATTGGGACTGTGTCCCAGTGGCACAGTGCTCCCTGAAATGTGAGAGGTCATGGGTTCCACCCCAGCACCACAAAGAAACAACAAACAAAACAAAATAAAAACCTAGATAATTTTCATTACTCAAAAAGAGAATACATCTTCCATTTCTTTCCTTAGTAAATTTCAAACGATCTCATTATGGATACAACTCATATTTCAGTAAACTGAGCAGAGTCACATCAAATAACTTTAGGAATCAAGCAGTTAACACAGTTAAACATAAGAGAATAAGAAACAAAGGTGTGAGTATTGTAACAGATTGGTGAGTGCATATTTCTTACAAAAGTACCGAGATTTTAAAAATTAAATACTGTGCGCTGGGCGTGGTGGCTCATGCCTGTAATCCCAGCACTCAGAGGAGGCAGAAACAGGAGGATTGCTGAGTTCGAGGCTTGCCTGGGCTACACAGTGAGCTCAGGGCCAGCCTGAACTGCAAAGTGAGATCCTGACTCAAAAAAAAAAAATAAATATTGTGCAAGCCAAAAAATTCATTTGTCCTTGCGGGCTAGATTTTTTTTTTTTACTTCAACCTCAGGTGTTACTTTTGTCAAAAGCTTATGTGTTCTCTTGATTAATGTTAGCAGCTTTAATACCATCATTCTCTCTGTACCCATTCCAGTCACTGGCTTCCATATCCCTGTAAGGCCTGGGGTTTTGTATTGTTGCTGAAAAAGGAAAGTCAAGGAGAAGGTAGAGTTCTGGATCCTTCCTGACCCTTCCAGCCATCAGCAGCTTTGGAGAGTAGCGGGCTGTCCACATAAGCAACACAGCTTGAAATGTGAAATGATTATAAATTACTTGGCCATGGAGGGGTCTAAGTGGTAACTGTTCTGTGAGCTCCAGGCTCTCACCCAGTCTTACCATGCACACTCTCAGCCCACCATCATATTATCCAGCAGCAAGCTGGGGAGGACATTTAAGGTGTTCAGCTCAGAGAAAGAGTAGGAAAATATGAGGGAGCAGAGACAGGCATGGGGCATGAGAAGAAAGGGAACAAAAAGTAGATGCTGGGATTACAGGCATGTGCTACCACATTTGGCTCTATGTAACTTATTTTCTATCTAAAAAATAACAATTTTAGGGCCAGAGATTTAGCTCAGTGGTTCCAGCACCTGTCTAGCAAATGCAAGGTCCCTGGTTCGATCCCAGGTAACCACATACAACAATACTAAGCATGGTGACTCACACCCAACAGCAATCAGTACCACATACCACAGTGCCGGGCTTGGTGGCTCATGCCTGTAATTCCTGCACTTAGGAAGCAGAGGCAGGAGGATTGCTGAGTTCAAGGCTTGCCTGGGCTACATAGTGAACTCAGGGCCAGAGATTTTGGTTTTACTTTAGAGTCTCCTTCTGCTTCTAATTAATGACAATGTGACTTGGAGCAAGTTATTAACCATTTCTTGCCTCAAATTTCTTCTAAAATGGAAAGATTTATTTATTTATTTATGTATTTATTTTTAGAGAGGGTCTTGCTTTGTAGTTCAGGCTAACCCCAAACTTACTATGTAGCCCAGGCCAGCCTCAAATTCATAGCAGTCCTTCTACCTCTGCCTTCTGTGTGCTAGGATTACAGGCGAGAGTCATCACTCTGGGCATTGTGGTGCGTGGTTACCAGGAATCAAACTCGGGACCTTGAGCTTGCCAGGCAGACACCACTGAGCTAAATCTTTGGCCCAAAATTATTATTTTTAATTTTTTTAAATTTTA
The DNA here is from genome assembly GCA_004025085.1 of Thryonomys swinderianus. NCBI lineage: Eukaryota > Metazoa > Chordata > Mammalia > Rodentia > Thryonomyidae > Thryonomys > Thryonomys swinderianus. The sequence goes on along the minus strand of PVIC010049796.1, from coordinate 2,629 downwards.
TTTTGTTGTGGTTGTCTTTTTGAAACAGGGTCTCACTTTGTAGTTCAGGCTGGTCCTGAGTTCACTATGTAGCCCAGGCAAACCTTGAACTCAGCAATCCTCCTGCCTCTGCCTCCTAAGTGCAGGGATTACAGGCATGAGCCACCAAGCCCAGCACTGTGGTATGTGGTACTGATTGCTGTTGGGTGTGAGTCACCATGCTTGGTATTGTTGTATGTGGTTACCTGGGATCGAACCAGGGACCTTGCATTTGCTAGGCAGGTGCTGGAACCACTGAGCTAAATCTCTGGCCCTAAAATTATTATTTTTTAGATAGAAAATAAGTTACATAGAGCCAAGTGTGGTAGTACATGCCTGTAATCCCAGCACTTGGGAGGCAGAGGCAGGAGGATTGCCAAGAGTTCGAGGCCAGTCTGGGCTACATAATGAGTTCAAGTCCAGTCTGAACTTTATAGCAAGATCCTGTTTTTAAAACAAACAGGGCCAAGGCTTTACAGCTTACATTGGAAACACACACACACACACACATTAACCAAACCAAACCAACCCACAAACAAACAGGGCTGGGGGTGGCACAGTGCCTGCCTGGCAAATGCAAAGTCCTGAGTTCAATCCCTGATACCAGAACAAAAAACAAAAAATTGGACGGTTATAGGGTAGAGAAAGATTCATTAAGAAATTAATTTCTCTGCAAGGTGTGGTGGCTCACGCCTGTAATCCCAGCACTCGGGAGGCAGAGACAGGAGGATTGCTGAGTTTGAGGCTTGCCTGGGCTACATAGTGAGCTCAGGGCCAGCATGCACTACAAAGTGAGACCCTGTCTTAAAAAGAAAAAAAGAAATTAATTTGTCTAAGGAGGTTTAGGATTATTATAGGTTGGATCCTAAATGTCACCCACAAGTTCATATATTGATAATGTATTGAAGGCCTAAGCCCCAGTGGATAGTGTTACTGGGAGGGGGTGGAAATTTTAGAAGGTGAGGTCTTGTCAGAAGAAGTGGGCTACTAGGGGCAACCTGTGAAGGGCAGACTTTTCCCCCAGACCCTCCTGTTCTTCTCTTTGCTATGAGATGAGCCACTTTGCTCTACCGTATGCTGCCCACCATGATGTTAAGCCTAACCACAGGCCCATAGCATTGGAGCCAAGTGACCTGTCACCACAGACTAAAACCTCCAAAACTGTAAGCTAAAATAAACCTTTTCTCCTTTAATGTATTTATCTCAGGTATTTTGTCACAGCAACAGAATACTGACTAATACAAGGGATAACTATTTTAAAAACAAAGTCTCCATGTTGAGGCTGATACAGAAAAGTTATGAGAGAATTAAATTTTGTATGTGCTTGCCAAAGTGCTTGGCAACAAAACAGTCAATCACTGTGTATATAATATACCAATAAAGTTTACTGAATAATGAAAAAAATAGAGATTCAAATATAATATATAAAAGTGTAGGGAAAAAAACAATCAATACCAAAATTTAAAATTGTTTGGAGGTGTATCTCAGTGATAGACTATTTCTTTATCATATGCAATGCCTTGGGTTCAAAGCCCATGGGGAGCAGAATAGGACAATGAAGCTGGTTGTGGCTGTATACATCTGTATGTCCTATACTCTGGTAGGCTAAGACAGGAGGATCACATGTTTCAGCCCGGCCTGGGAAATTTAGTAACATAGCAAGAGTTTGTCTCAATAAATAAAAAGGGTTAGGGATGTAGTTCAGTGTGAAGGCCCTGGTTTTAGTCCCCAGTACTGAAAAAATAAGTTTTTACAAGAGCAGAGGCTAAACTGATAACAAATCCCTTTTCAGTATCCATGATGATAGTTACATGTTTGGTTCTCCCTGACCGTTTGCTCTGTAAAGGAGGTTTGTTTAGCTTTAGCTGTCTTACTGCCACTTCACTATAGTTCAGGCTGGTCCTGAGCTCACTATGTAGCCCAGGCAAGCCTCAAACTCACAGCAATCTTCTTGCCTCTGCCTCCCAAGTGCTGGGATTACAGGTGTGAGCCACCACACCTGGCACTGTGGTATGTGGTACTGATTGCTGGTGGGCATGAGTCACTACACTCAGAATGGTTACCAAGGATGGAACCAGGAACCTCGCACTTGCTAGACAGGCATGGGAACCACTGAGCTAAATCTTCAGCCCCAGCTTCACTGTAGTTTTGACACTGATGACATTGACTGATTTGGTCCTTGTTGAAACAGTTTCAAAACTCAAAGCCTTCTCACACCCCTAGGTCTATTAAGCATGAATTTCAGCCTTTCTCTCATAGCCACAAAAAAGACCTTTTCCTTACTCTTCTTTAATGTTTGTACTGGGAATTGAGCCTAGGGCTATATTCATATTAGGCAAACACCCTACCACTGAGCTTCATCCCACATACTAAACTGGTTTTTATAGCAAAATAAAACAACAACAACAAAAAAAACTAATGAGATTGAAAGCCTGAGAAAGCATGCAGATGCTCTGTAAACTGCCAAATCCTAGGTATTTATTAAAAATGTATATTTATAGCCTTTTAATTTTTCTTTCCTTCCTTCCTTTTCTTTTTCTTTCTCTTTCTTTCTTTCTTTCTTTCTTTCTTTCTTTCTTTCTTTCTTTCTTTCTTTCTTTCTTTCTTTCTT
>PVIC010049795.1:0-13032 GCA_004025085.1 Thryonomys swinderianus | reverse complement strand
TCAGTTCATATGAGTTAAAAAACCTAATATTGTATGTCAAATGCCAGTGTATTTGAACTCTCTTAATTGATAGTTTTCTTCTTTCATCACTTTTTGTTTCTCTTATGATTTACTTGTTGAAGAGATTTGCTTTATTTGGTTTCTTAGTCTGGGTTTTGTGGGTTACATCCTTGTTGTCTTAATTCAACCTTCTTTTGTCATTTATTTCTATTGTTAGTTGGGTCTAGAGTTTTGATCAGGTTCAGGTTCTATATTTTTGGTGTGTGTATTTTTCTAAGATGATGCTTGTTAGCTCCAGAAGAAGCTTAAGAGCCCCTAAAGTGTTTAGAAAATACTGCTGTATAACTCTCATTATTTATTTTGCAGTTGCATAAAATATTTGGAGTCACTTTTTAGTACCATTTTCATCATTCTAGATGCCTTCATAATCAAAATTATACCATAATTCATGGAGAACACGTGTTTGTTTGATTATATGAAAATGTGACTTTTAGTTCAAGTTTAAGGTCATCTGTGTTTATGGTGAAATAACTGGAATCTTGCCCATTTTGGGTATTGACCAGTGATCACTATAGTTATTCTTTGTATACTACCCTGTAATTTTTAAAATATTACATAGAGACTTTAATTTGTATCTTTCATTTTATACAGAGGTCTATAACAAATTCTTTGAATCAGAAGGAAGATTTTAGAGTAGTTATTCTTTATTTTTAAGATTAAAAATAATACTATAATTTTAGGGTAGCAGAAAGATTATGATAAGTTGATAAGTTCCTCTTGAATTGCTGATAATGAGTGGAAAATTCCTACTAGGTACAGGTAATGATTTAATATGCTGAATGAGTATAGATTTAAATGTCACTATTAGTTTGAAAATTGTTCTAATTCTTTAGCAAGGAACAAAATAAAACTTGATTATGTGGATCAGGATAATTTGGATTATAATACCACCAAGGTAGGACCATTGGATTATACTTACCAAAACACTAAAAAGTATAAATTTAAGAATTTAATAAAATGTTATGTTCTTCTCTCTGATACCTTTTCCCAAAATTCTTAATTCATTCTTGCTATTGAGCTGTTTTTAGACTTTTAGAGATAGTAGGTCAAGGAACTGCCCATCATTATTGTTTTTTATTAGAATAAATCCTGGCATTATTTTGCTTGATCCTGATACACAGGCATCAGTTTCTTTATGATTTTCACTTCTTAATAGAGACTCTTATTTCTTCCTTATTTTATTTCTAATGGAATTCCTTACTGGGAAAACTAGAGCAGGAGGAATCCATTGAGATAAATAATGTCAGAGTCTCTTAGGGACAACTTTGTGGCATGTTTCAAGAGGTTTAGCGAATTAGAAAAGTTGGAACCCAGCAACTTTTCTCTTTGAAATATTTGGAAATGAAGTGTTTAGAATTATGGCCTAAAATGAGGGTTTAGAATTTAGTCTTTCAGAAAGCACAGTAAGGGAAAGTTGAAAATACTTGGTAAAGTACAAGAACAGATCACAAAGAAGTTGCTCCTGTTGTAGTGGAGTGGGAAAGATTCCTAATAATAGTGGCCTGTACAGAAGTATGTATGTAAGTAGGCCAAAAAACTTACTAGTTTCATATTTTCCAAAGACTTTCTTTTTGCATGTTGTAGTTTTGAATAAGTTAATTTTGTTATTTAGAATAAAATTTTTTAACAAATTTTAAAGGAATTTCTAACACTTTATTGAGATACTAGTATAGAAAAGTATACAAATTATAAAATGAATGAAATTTTATAAACTGAACACAACCATGTGACTAGAACACAGGTAATTAAGTTGAACATTATCAGCATTTCCAAAACCCTTCTTATATCCCTCATAATCGTTATCCTGATGTTGAACATTAAAGACTACTTATGTGAGTGGAATCTTACACTACATTTTTTGTATTTGGCTTATTTTGTATATTGAGGTGTGCCCAGAACTGTTCACGTCATCACCAGTTTTTTCATTCTAGTTGTAGTCTCATATTTGGTACTGTGTACTAAATATATTGATTTAACTATTAGTGATATTTGATAGTTAAGGTGACTTCTTTTTAAGTGTGACTATTTTTTTCAGGCAGTTGCTATCCATGCCCAGAAACTGTTGATGTGAAGTGTAACTGTGGACATGCAAAGGTAACAGTACCCTGTGGCCGAGAACGAACCACAAAACCACCCAAATGCAAAGAGCTCTGCAGGTTGGTATGAGCTTTGACAGACTTACCTCTGGTATCTTACACTTTAAATTTGTGCCCCTTTTTGTTTTGTTTTGTTTTGTTTTGTTTTTTGAGACAGGGTCTTACTTTGTAGTTTAGGATGGCCCTGAGCTCACTGTGTATCCCAGGCAAGCCTCGAACTCAGCAGTCCTCCTGTCTCTGCCTCCCAAGTGCTGGGATTACAGGCATGAGCCTGGCTGTATCCATTTTTTATGTTGTTAGTATTTTAATTTTTCTTTACTGTCTTAAAATATTAGTATTCACAATATGCTCATTCTACATGAACTCAGAAGTTATACAAGTAGATGTTGTACTTTAGGTATAATTGTTCAGTGATCAAAAATAATTTAAACATTTGCACTTTTATGATTTAGTCAACCACCAACATGTCATCATACAAGTCGAGAAAAACATCGTTGTCACTTTGGTCCTTGTCCACCATGCCATCAACCATGCCAAAAAATTTTGGAGAAATGTGGTCACTTGTGTCCAGCTTCATGTCATGATCAAGCATTAATAAAGCAGACTGGACGGGTAAGAGAACAGTGTTATTAAAGGAAACAGTTCATTGCTGTTTGGTGTATTTTCTTGATTTAGTCATTCAACAAATAATGATTAAGGACATTTTGGGATATAAGTAGGTAACGTGATTCTAAGGAAGAAAGGACAGGTCTATACAGAGCACACATAAAGTACGAAATTCAGTCTCGAGCATGGGACAAAAAAAGCTCATAGAGGAGGAGAGAAACCAATAAGCAACTAGCACATTCGTTGGAGTTTACATTATGCTTTCATTCTCCTTTTGGATTATAAGAGGTAAGGGAGATCGTATTTTCCTTTAAAAACTGGAATCTGCTTTAATATGGAATATGTGTGGAGGGGAACAATCTGATGTAATTGGAATAGAATAAAATATTTCAGTAAGCACATTTTGTTGATTACTTGAAAATTTCTTCTTGTTTGAGCAGAGGATACATGGGAACTATTAGATTCTTACACAGGACTTACGTTCTAATCATTCTCATTTTGAATTGTCATTTTACTCATAGCATCAACCTACAGGTCCTTGGGAGCAGCCTTCTGAGCCAGCATTTATTGAGGCTGCGTTACCTTGTCCTCCATGTCAAGTTCCTATTCCTGTGTAAGTATTAGAATTTTAAGCTTTAAAAAAAGGCTTTTAACGTGGTCTCAGTTCATCTTAAGTCAACTTAAGTTGTTTAGTTAAATTTATTTTAGGCGTGACCTATAAACTAGTTCTTGCATTCAGCTTCATTATTTTTCATTTGTATCTGCTCTGCTGCTTACAAACCTTCTCAAAAGCCTCAGCTGCAGTGAATGTCCTTAGCTTTCCATTACAACTTGCTACAGAGAGTTACAAAAATGCACTCAGGTGGCTCATCATTTGTTACTTTTCCTGATGATTGCTGAGCTAGAGTGGTCCACACTGGAAGCCAGGCTTTACTTGGCACATTTGAAGCAGAGTGTTAAGGAAAGGTTGGAAATAAAAGAAAGTAATTTCCTATATGGGTCAGGGGATGAGGAGGATTAAGCTGTAAGGAGCTGAACTTGCAGAAGTAGAGAATCCCAGAATATTTCATACTTTCAGGCTGTGGATTTCAGGGCAAGGACACACAGAAGTATAGGAAGCAATAAAGAACTCAAAAAGGGGCTGTTATCTACAAGTAAAGTTCCAAATCTAATATTGGTATGTCTTCTTTATTTGCAAAAGCCAGTCTCATTTTTTTCCTTCTACAACTTTCTCCCAACTGGCTCATAGTGTATAATTCTATACATGTTGTGGGATTCTGTTTGTTATGATTTGATTGAGAATTTTTATTTCTGTGTTCATACAGGATATTGGTTTGTAGTTTTCTTGTGATGCCTTTCTCTGGTTTTAGTATCAGGGAAATCCTAGCCTCATTGAGTTGAGAAGTGTCCATAAGGACTGGTGTTATTCTTTACACACTTGATAGAATTTTTTGTGGTAAGTTTTTGATTATTAATAATTCTATTTTTTTCAGAGCATCATATGCAGTAGTTGGAATTAATGTAGAATTCAGACTGACTTATTTAGCCGAATGCACTTAATGGTCCTTTTCATGGCCTGGTGGCTTTTTTTTTTTTTTTTTAATCACTGAGTAGTAGTCTACTATGTGGATGCCTTGCAATTTGTTTATCTATTTACCTACTGGAGGATATATGGTTGCTTCTAAATTTTGCTAATTAAGAATGAAGCTGCTATAAACATTTATATGCAAATTTTTGTGTGGCTGGTTAAACAGAATTGCAGCATCATGTGACAAGTTTATGCTTAGCTTTTAAGGAGCTGTCAAACTGTCTACCAACGTGGTTGTCTCAGTGTATATTTTCATCAGCCATGAATAGAGCTCTCTTGTTGCCCTATGTCTTCCTCTGCATATATTTTCAATGTTTTGCGTATTAGCTATTCTTATAGGTGCATAGTGGTATCTTATGTTTAATTTGCAGTTTTCCAATGACACATAATGTTGAGCATCTATTCATATGCTTATTTGCCATCTGTAGGTCTTTTGATGAGTTAATCTTGTCTGTGTTCAGTTGTTTTCTCCTTTCTTAAATTGAAATGTTTGCTTCCTTATTGTTGAGTTTCAGAGTTCTAAGTGCATTTTGGATGTAAGTCTTTTATCAGATGAATGTTTTTCAATTTCTCTTTATTTTGTAACTTGTGTTTTCATCCTCTAAAGTGTTCTTTGTACAGCAGAAATTTATAGTTTAATTCTAGTTTACATGCTTTCTTTTATGGATGATACTTTTGGTAGTATATAAAACATTTATTACAAACCCAAGGCCATCTAAATTATTCTGTTTTTTAGTTTTGTACTTCACTTTTAGTTCTGTAGATCTTTTCTGAGTTAACTATTAGAGAGTCTGTGCAGGTTTCTTGCAAGTGAATGCTCCTTTATTCCAGCACCAATTATTTGTTGAAAAGTATCTTTTCTGTAGTCATTTGGCCTTGCCCTTTTGTCTAATATCAGTAGACTATATTAGTGTGAGTCTATATCTGGATTCTATTTTGTTCCATTGGCTTAATTTTCTATTCTTTCACCAATATTACAGTCTCTTAATCACTATACCTTTATAGTATGAAGTCAGGTAAGTATTGTCAGTCGTCTGACTTTGTTCTTCAGTATTGTGTTGACTCTTTGAAGTTTGTTGTCTTTCTTTGTAGGCTTTAGAATCCAATTATTACCTACAAATTAACTTGGTTGGATTTTAAATGAAATTGTGTTAACTGTTATGAAATTGGGGAGAAATGACATCTTAAAAGTATTGAGTTTTCCTATCAATGAACATTTAATCTCTCCATTCATTTAAACTTTTATTTCTTTCATAAGGAGCTTCAAATTTTTATCTTAATATCTAATATTAATAGATTAATATCTTAATCTAATATTGATCTTATATTTATTAGATTTATACCTAATATTTTGCCTTCTTTGTGTGCCTTTTTGTGTGTTATGTTTTTAACTTAAAATTCTAATTGTTGACTTCCAGTATAGAGCCAAGAATTGTCCTATGTCTGTTAATTTTTCATTTCATTTTTTCTTTGTAGGGAATGTCTTGGGAAGCATGAGGTGAGATACAGGCTTAGTTTTTTAATACTTATAATCTATATCTATTCTATATTTGAGTTGCTGAAAGCAAAGTTTAAATATTGCATTTCAGTGTTACAGAGAGTATAAGGGTTTGTCTACTAATTTTAAAAATCCAATGTTTTTATTCTCTTCTATGTATTCATTATATATACTTATGGTAAATTTCTCTTTTAGGAGTATAATGTTTTGCTTCTTGGCATATATTTTTGGGAAATTTTTGATACTTTACTTTGGTTTTGATAATATATATTAATGAAAGCATTTTAGACCTTTGTGAAATTTGTTCTGAAATGATAGATGCATTTTGCAAATAGAAGTCCAGATGGTCGTGTGTGTGTGTGTGTGTGTGTGTGTGTGTGTGTGTGTGTCTTAGACTACTTTCTTTTTTTTTAAAGGTGAGTCCACTACCATGCCATGCTGTAGGGCCTTATTCCTGTAAGAGAGTTTGTGGAAGAATCTTAGCTTGTCAGAATCATACGTGTTTGAAAGAATGCCACAAAGTAACTGAAGTTGATGGCTGCACTAGCAAAAACAAGGTAATTTCCTTATATTGAGTGTATTTATGCAGATAGTATGCTTAAAACATTGTTTTCAACAATTAGATCATAAATAATTTTTCATTTTGCTTTGATGTCTTATCTCTTTCTTGCCCTCCTTCCTTTTCTTTCCTGAGATACCCCACTTTAACAGCTTGGAATGTTAGCAGCATGCCTTTTAATGTGAAACTCTTTATATATTGTACCTATGTTAATACCTGTGATATGATTTTATGACAGAAACTCAGATACTATGTATCTCATTAGATATAAGTAGCAATGACACTTCTATTCCTTTCCATATCTGAGTTTAGTCAGAACATTTGCTTTCAGCTATTTTTCACACCTGACACATGATAGATAATATTCACAATTTTAATAAATTCTCAGTCTTCTGTTGGAAAGTAAACACCACATACCATAGGTGTGGTATACATATGTGTATATAATTCACTAAAATAATTTTATAAGCATGTGAGAAATCAACACATCAGAGATCTGTAAAACTTAAGCATTTTATAAGAAGCAACTATAGCTAATCAAATTTTAAATAGTAAACTTTATTTTTAAAGATTAATGTTTTTTCCCTAGGCTTTCATCTAATAAGAAATTATATTAACAAGTATCTTAATGAAGAGCAAAGCAGACATCTTAAGCTTCATTTTCTTTTTTCTTTTTTTTTTTTTTTTCTTTGAGATAGGGTCTTGCTTTGTAGTTCAGGTTGGCCTGAGCTTACTGTGTAGCCCAGGAAAGCCTGAAACTCAGCAATCCTCCTGCTTCTGCCTCCTGAGTGATAGGATTACAGGTGTGAGCCACCATGCCCAGCACTGTCATGTGTGGTACTGATTACTGGTAGGGGTGAGTCGCCATGCACAGTATTTTTGTATGTGGTTACTAGGGACTGAACCAGGGACCTTGTGCTTGCCAGGCAGGCACTGGAACCACTGAGCTAAATCTCCAGCCCTTAAGCTTAATTTTATTATTAAGCAAGACTAAATTTATAGATATTTAAATTAATATGAATTATGTTATTAAAAAATTTACTGCTGGGCATGGTGGTGCACACCTGCATGTGATTCCAGCGCTTGGGAGGCAGAGGCAGGAGCATTGCTATAGTTCAAGGCCAGCCTGAACTACAAAGCAAGATCCTGTCTCAAAAACAAACAAAAAACAAAAAGACAACAATAGCAATAAAAATTTTACATTATTAGGTCTTTTAATTTTAATAGTAATACATGATATAAATGAATAGATTGTCATTGTTGTTAATGTTCAAATTATACCTGTAAATGTATTACTTACAATTTTATGATTGATCCATGCCTTGATCCTCAATAAAAATTTATACATAATATAGTGAAAAAGATACTGGGACTATAAAATCAATGTAGCAAATTACGAAAATAATTAAAGGTACTTTAACTACTTAGGGGAAAAAAGGTTTGTGGCTCGTCTCCTTAGATCTCAAGAACATAAATGAATCAGGAAAACTCATTTTCAAGTCTGACTATTGTAGACTGTATCAATACTCCTTCCTGGTTTAAGACATTTTCTTTTTTAATGACAACTACATGAGATACTTGATAACCAGATTTGCTATATTCTGAATTAAGATAGTCTTATAAAAGATAGGACTTGATATTAGAAGTAATCCAGAAAGATAGTTTAACAAGTATGAATTTAGTATTTTTTTCATAGTTGGAATAAGAACATAAGTATACTTTTGTAGATAGGGGAATTAAAGATTAATTTTATCAAGTGATTTGTTCGGGATCATAAAGTGGAGTGGTAAACCAGGAAGTAGTATCCTTTATATCTTACCTCCCAGTAAGCTCATGTTACTTACATAATTATTGTAGGTGTAACCACATAGCCAGGAAAAGCAAATGAAATAGTATGTATGTGTTAAGTTTGGTTACTTTTTCATATTTCGTGGCTCATTGCCTGTTCCTTTCCCAGTCTTTTCTACCAGTTGCAGAGGTCATTCTTCCTCAGTCGCATAGGAATTATGCTTGATTTCTTACCTTCATTGTTCTTGTTCTGTAAAAAATCCTATTAGGTTCCTGTTCAAAGTAGATCAAAGTAAATCAAAGTAGATCTTGAATCTGACCACTTCTCATTAGCTGTATTAATACAGGCTCATTTCAGCCACCATCACCACTTACCTATGTTTCCACAGTATTTTCTTACTAACCTTCCTTTTCTACTTCTGTTCCCTACATCAGCCAGATTCTTTTTTTTTTTTTTTTTAGAAATGTAAATCGGTTAACATCTTCCTGCTCCCAACCCTTTGAACTTCCGGTCACAGTCAGAGTAAAATCCAAAGACCTTAATTATCGCCCATGAGGTTCTGTAACCTTCTGGAGTCTCTTTTCCAGCTGTCCTCTGACTACTCACTCACCTTTCTCTTACTTGTTTACTTCTGCTCCTGCTACTTCTTGAGTGTTCTAAATTTGTTACCTTACAGTCTTTGTACTTTCTGTTCCTTTTCTCTGATGTCTGCATTCAAGAAATTATCTTAATGTGATGTTTCCCTTCTTTAATTCAGTGTCTGTTCAAATCTGAACTTGATCAGATAGGTTTCACTGTTGTTTTACCATCCTACTTTCCGAATATATTTTATCTTTTTCTTACAATAATTACAAAGACATATATTATGTTCTTTACCTTCCTATGTAAGTTCCAGGGATCACTCTTACCTGTTCCCAGTGCTTGGAACAGTGGCTGGCAGTTAAATGCTGACTAAACGTAGAATGGACCAGTATGCTTTTTGAACATAAAGAAATAAAAATTATTTATATGATACTTTTTATAGTTTGAGACACTTTTTCTTTTTAATCCTAAAGGCCAAATAGCTTAGACCTTTATGGATATAATGACTATTATAATAATGGCTATACTTAGGAATGATAATAAAAATGCTTGGCCTTTAAGACTTAGTATCTATGTCTATAGTTCTCTTATCTGTTTTTATTTCAAGTACACTATGTGAAAAAACAATATAATATCCTACAATAAACATCTTTAACATTCTTTGATAGACTGTTAATACTAGTTATATTACCAAATCACTAGACCAGAAAGAGGTGTTGTTAAGGATATATGTGAGTATAACTTAACATATGTGAATATAACTTGCATTTTTATATGTTATCTGTGTTGATTGAGGGGGCAGTCATGAGCATTGAACACAGGTTCTCGTGCAAGTTAGAGAAGTGCTATACTAGGAGCTGCATCTCCAGTCTTTGTTTTACTTTGAGATAGGACAGTTGCACAAGCTGGCCCTGAACTTGTTACCCTCTTGCATCTGCCCTCTATATAGCTGGAATTACAGGTGTGTGCCACCACTCTCAGTGATTTGATTTTTTGTCGTTTAGGTCAATTATGATTGTGCTTGTTGGCTGGAAATGAATCAGTAATATTTCATTTATTTTTTTCTTGCCACTGAATTTTTTAAGGCAGTAATCTTTTTTTTTAGTAGGGATACTTCATCTAGTTGACTTTTAAAAGTGGTATAGTTTGCAAGGTTTGTAGGCAGAAAATCTCAATGAATAATGGACATATTGATTATCCTTTTTTTTTGAGACAGGGTCTTGCTTTGTAGTTCAGGCTGGCCCTGAGCTCACTATGTAGCCCAGGCAAACCTTGAACTCAGCAATCCTCCTGTCTCTGCCTCCCAAGTGCTGGGATTACAGGCGTAAGCCACCATGCCCAGCACTGTAGTATGTGGTATTGATTGCTGGTGGGTGTGAGTCACCGCACCCAGCATTGTATGTAGTTACTGGGATTGAACTCACAATTTTGCACTTGGGAGGCAGGCACCGGAACCACTGAGCTAAATCTCCAGCCTGATATCCATAATCTTATCTTGAGCAATTTTATAATGAATGAGAGCATGTACCATTTTATTTGTAAGGTTGCAGAAGTACATAATTATTATGGGATATCTAACTTTTATATCTTTAATATATAGAGATGTTAGGCTTGTGTATTGAGGTGATTTATTCCATTTAACTTTTCAGGCTGGCCCAGAGTGCCTTCGTTGTGAAGAAGGGTGTTCTAAATCACGGCCAGTGGGTTGCCCTCATCCATGTGTTTTACCATGTCACTCTGGAGAATGTCCTCCTTGTGTTCAGATGCTTAGGATAAGATGTCATTGCAAGATCACAAGCCTGTATGTGGAATGTAGGTAAGTGAATTAATAAAACTTTGTTTTACTAAGGTATTTGCGTGGTGTCTTCTTATAATTCAGAATACTTTGTAGTATTAAGAAATGTTTTTCAGTTGTGTTCTGTAAAATCTATAGGGTTGTATTTTTCAGTGGAGACCCGGAATGAAGAAATGTAGCTTGTTCCACCTTCTAGATATTTCACTGTTGTTTCAGCCAGGGATATTCTGTTTTATTCTATTTGGGGATTTTTGTTAGGTAAATGTTTTGCCACTGCTTTACAAAAAGAAAGCCACTGTGAAAGATTGTTTTAAAAGTTAGTATTGGCTGGAGATTTAGCTCAGTGGTTCCAGCGCCTGCTTGCCTTGCAAGTGCAAGGTCCTGAGTTGGATCCCAGTAACCACATACAATGCTGGGCGTGGTGACTGACACCCACCAACAATCAATACCACATAGTACAGTGCTGGGTGTGGTGGCTCACGCCTGTAATCCCAGCACTTGGGGGGCAGAGACAGGAGGATTGCTGAGTTCAAGGCTTGCCTGGGCTATATAGCTCAGGGCCAGCCTAGGCTACAAAGCAAGACCCTGTCCAAAAAAAAAAAAAGTATTAACCTATAATTTGATCAAAATTTGACTTATGATTTCTCAGTCATAATTTTAAAATTATATGTTTGAACATTAGGCCTTTTTATTATAAATCTTGTTACAGCATTCATTTTATCAGGATATGACTCACAGTTTTCCATACTTGGAAAATACACATTTTTTCTTGTGGCTTATTTCCATTGTTTCCTTTTTAATAATGACTTGATAGAATTTACCATTTTCTTCTTTCAGCTGTGTACTGTACAAGTCTGTAAATGAGTTTTTCATTAATACATTTTTATATAAGTTAAAGGTAGGAATATGACTTGACTTCATTTTTAAAGCATAATTACATCTCAAAAAATGCCTCAAATTAATATGTCTGAAATTTTTGTTACATACATTCTAGACTCATACTTTGCAAATTCTAAAAGCCAATATTTATTTTCAAATACAGAAAGGCAAACTTGGTGGAGGTGAGAAGAAGGTCAGGGGTGTAGGAGGAGGGAGAATAGGAAATAGGGATAAAGAGATGAAAAAAAATCAAGATTTGCTGTAGTCATTTACCAGTTCCCCACAATAAATGTAATTGTGATGTATTGCAAAGGTACACTCATAAAAATGTTTAAATTAATTTGTTGAGTTTTTAAAAAGTATTGTGGTTTTTAGCTTTAGAAGTTTTTTTAGGGGAGATAATTTTGCATTATGAATGGGAAATAATAATGCAAGTTTAAACATATGGTCTTACACCTGCATTCATTTTTTTTTTTTTTTTTTTTTGAGACAGAGTCTTGCTTTGTAGTTCAGACTGGCCTTGAGCTCACTATGGAGCCCAGGCAAGCCTTGAACCCAGCAGTCCTCCTGTCTCTGCCTCTTGAGTGCTGGGATTACAGGCATGAGCCACCATGCCTGGCACTGTGGTATGTGGTATTGATTGCTGGTGGGCGTGACCCACCACAGCCGGCACTGTGGTATGTGGTACTACTAATTGCTGGTGGGCATAAGTCACCATGCCCAGCATTGTTTTTATGTGGTTACTGGGATCAAACTCAGGACCTTGCACTTGCAAGGCAGGCTCTAAAACCACTGAGCTAAATCTCTGGCCCCAGTGTATATTTTTATACATAAAACATTCTTATAATTTCATTTACTTTCACTTCAGTGAGTTACTTTGTATGCTCTATTTCCATTTATTCTCTTTCCCCTTTGTCTAAATTCCTTTTTAGGAAGTAAACATAAAAGATGTGAGCCTAATAAGAATAAAACGATGCTACTCTTAGGCTGGAGATTTAGCTCAGTGGTTCTGGTGCCTGATTAGCAAGGGCAAAGTCCCTGCTTTGATCTGGTAACCACATACAGTGTTGGGCATGGTGACTGACACCCACCAGCAATCAGTACCACATACCACAGTGTAGTAGCTCACGCCTGTAATCCCCAGTACTTGGGAGCAGGAATATTGCAGAGTTTGAGGCTATATAGTGAGCCCAGGGCCAACCTGAACTACAAAGCACGACCCTGTCTCAAAAAAAAAAAAAAAATGCAATGCTACTCTTAAGTTCAGAAGTTAACATCATCTTTGGAAGAATAGAAAATATGCCACAATTTTTTTAATAGAACCAATATAAATACTTCATAGTATTAAGTGAAACGTCAGGAAAATGGAAATATATTAGAGTACACTAATACAGCTAATATAAACATTCAATGTAGCAATTTTAATTAACATTAGTGAGGCTAATTTTATGGCTTTCACAGTTTTGTCTAAGGGAAACAGGAAAAACAGGATAAGAAAAGTAAAGGAGAATAAAGATAATGGGTAAAAGGAAGTAAATATGATAGGGAGTTTTAGGTTTTTGCTAGTTACCATCTTGCAA
>PVIC010049794.1:0-13035 GCA_004025085.1 Thryonomys swinderianus | reverse complement strand
TGTAGTTCAGGCTGGCCCTGAGCTCACTATGGTGCCCAGGCAAGCCGCCGCGAACTCAGCAATCCTCCTGTCTCTGCCTCCCGAGTGCTGGGATGACAGGCGTGAGCCACCACGCCCAGCATTATATGTGGTTACCGGGGATTGAACTCAGGTCCTTGCGCTTGCAAGGCAGGCACCGGAACCACTGAGCTAACCCTCCAGCCCCTCAAGTACACTTTTGAGTGATGGTGATATAGTACATAAAACCACGTGGCAGGGGCCCAGGCATCTAGAACAGGCTGGATGTAATGTGCACTATCTGTTTCTCCTTCCTTCTCACCAGTGGCTCTGGGGTCTTCCAGGACCCTGAAAAACCCTGGTTCGCTTGTACTGGCTCTTAGTTCCACCATCTGTAGAATAGGAGTGTCTGGGCCAGCACTGCTGCGTGCTCAGTTAATATTCATGGCTACAAGTCCTTTGATTCTTTAGTCTAGGCAGGACTGGCATTTCATATCCTGTGTCTATGCTGATCCCACTGCCAGCTCTTGGCACCCCCTCCCGTGGCATCGCAGGCTGGCCTGTGGGCCTCTGCCTGACGCAGCCTTCCTCTGGTCACCTCTCTGCTTTCCCTTCATCCCAGTCACATCAGCCTGTTTTAATGTCTGCAGAGGACTCCAGGATCGGAAGTCTTCAGCTGACGTATTCTCTTCTCCCACTTTGGTTGCCTTCTTCCCTGCGTACCTCCAGGGCATAGCACAGAGCTGGGCCCTGGGAGGGGCACGGTGCGGTGCAAACGTGCTCAGAGGAGGAAAGAGGACTGTGGAGAGGAGGGAGGCGGCAGGTGGTGGGATGCTTAGGAAACATCTGCAGATGGGATTAACTAACAAATCCGGAAATCCTCCGGGCGCCTCCATTCCTAGGCTGGATTCTTCACTGCCACCATGTGAAGAGTTCAATGAGCGCTTGGGCACCAACTGGGGGCCTCTGCTGCCACCTGCTGGGCATGTGGGGAAAGGGCTTGTAGGGTCGCCCAGAGAGGCCTTGGCGTATCTTCACACACAAACACTCACAATGACCAGAAGTACCCTACAGGAGCCCCCCAAGCCCTTTGGAGTTCACAGCTTGTGACAGATTGCCTCAGATGCTGCACAAGGACTTCGACCTACTGGCTATTGGATTTGCTTTGGTCCCTTTCCTTCATATCCCTTTGTAATTTTTGGAACAGAAATGTCTATCTTGTCCCATTGAATGTTGGAAATGTTTAAGTTTCTTTTCAATTGTACAGGGATATACACCTGTAATTTACACTTGTAAAACACCTAAGAGTTTTCCTTAAGTCTCACACTAGATGGGCTGGGGATTTAACTCAGTGGTTCTGGCACCTGCCTGGCAAACTCAAGGTCTGGTCCGGATTTTAATCCCCAGTACCACATACCACAATGCCAGGCATGGTGGTTCACACCTATTGTCCCAGCACTCAGGAGGCAGAAGCAGGAGGATTACTGTGAGTTCAAGGCTGGCCTGGGCTACAAAGCAAGACTCTGTCTCAAAAAAAAAAATTTTTTTTTTTAGTAGAACTGGGATGTGGACTTTTCAGCAATGCTGAAACTATTAGGAATTTACCAATTCTTAGAGATGAACTAAATACCCTTTTCATAAAGGGATATGTGTGAGTCTTTGGGTTGCAGGGGTGGGATGTTATGGCTTGTGTTTAAATGCTACCCCCCCCCCCCCGCTTCATGCAGAGATGGGACTTTCTTCTTCAGAGGTAGTTGAAGCTAGAATGTGTGCTGGTTAAGGGTGTGTGATTCCTAAACCACTACATGTGAGTGTTGAGTTTGGCACCATTCTAATTCTGATAGTCTGAATAAGATAAAAAGAGCAAAAAATCATCTTAAACTCTCTCTCACTATTGCTACTGTGTGCATACCATGCTGGTTCTGCTCTGCCTATTTGTCTTACGAGCTTGGAGTCAGCCTATGGGCTAGAACTTTTATGAACTGTAAACCAAATAAATCCCTTCCCCTCTTTAAAAAAAAAAAAAAAGGAAAAAGAAAGAAACACCCACATTGACGGCCACAGCAAAGATTTATAAAAGGTCGCTGCAGGCCAAGCGCTGCAATGGCGAGGAATCTTCCCTTTCAAGCACCTTGAGATGTGGCTGGTGACATTCTTGTGCCCTTGGACAGACGGACAAGGAAACAGGCTCAAAGAGGAAGGACAGCTTGGCCCAGGTCCACAGCAGAAGATGACCAAGACTGGCATCCAACCGAGGCCTCACTGGCTTTAGAGTGCACCTGAGCCGAGAGCTTGCAAAGGGCAGAGCCGGAAACAGAGGGTGGCAGGAAGCTCCACAGGGTGTGTACTCGGTCACTTCCTCCCAGCCCACGGCTGTCACCAGGCCTGGCCCTCCTCAGGACGTCCGTCCATCCGTCCTAGGCACGCACTCCACTAGTATTGCAGTGGGAAACTGGTGTACATGGGTGGGGAGCCCAGGCCACGACTTTCCCGGAAGCGTGGGGCCCGGACCTGGCCCACTGCCTGGGGACTCAGGTAGCCCCCTGGATGGGCACAGCCTGTGTGAGCCTGAGCATCAGGCTGGCAGAGTGGGCGGGGAGCCCTCTGTGGGGCGGGTCCCTGTGCTCTGGGAAGATGACCTTGTCAGGGTTGGGGTGTCTGCAGAGGACATGCCTTTCCTGGCTCTGGTGCTTTCTAGCTCCACAATCTTGGGCAACCTCCCTCATTTCTCAAAGCCTCAATTAACCCTTCAGTAAAATAGATCTAATAGCAGCTCCCTTCTCCTGAGGCTGAGAGAAAGCGTGTTTGCCAAGTCCAGGGTGCACAGTAACCCCTCCTGAGTGGTATATGAAGGACACTCCTCCCCCCACAGACAACTGCCCCTCCAAGCTTCTCAAGGCTGGGAAGCTGAGCAGGGGAAACTGAGTTACTGGGACAGGAAGTGCCTGAGGCCTGCTTCAGCCTGAGTCACAGCCCAAATGTCAGGAAACCTCCTCCCAGCCACCTCCACAAATTCTTTGAGCCTCTGTGTGCTGCCTCCTTTCGCTTCCCCTCCCAACCTGGCCAGGGGCCGCTGGCAGGAGCCCACTGCAGCCTGGGCATAGTCGGTCCTACAGGACCTGCATCTTCTTGAAGGTGAGACCCACCTTCCTGTGGTTCCTCCAGTGAGGAGCAAGTGACAGTGGGAGCTCCCGGCTTTGATGAGAGACCGCAACTTTCACCCCCACTTCACAGATGAGGAGACTGAAGTTTGGAAGGTGAAGCCATTTGCCCGGACCCCACAGCAGTGCTGGGTGGGAACCAGTGCTTGCCACAGCATCTAACAGAGGAAGCTCTGGGTCTCTGGGCTCATTGGGCCACACGAGCACCCCCAACTCGAGCTGGGGTCAAAGGCGCCGTGGCAGGAAGGGCTTTCTATCCTGGTTTCCCCAGAACTAGGACACACTTTGACGTCAGTCAGCAGAGCCACATTCCTGCCTCCAGCCCAGGGCTGACTTCCTCCCGCCAGCCTGGCATCGCAAACAGGAAGCGGAGCTGTGTGGGTGGGGCTGAGCCAGGGCACTGGGAGGGTGGCCACATCCATTCGGTTCCCTTCTGCAGGTGCCACCCTGGCCTGGGACACTCGGGAGGACCTAGGGGTCTGTGGTAACTTCCTCTGGGGCTACACGGTCCCCAAAGCTACTCACAAAGGGCCTTTGCTGATCTTGTCCCTTCTGGTCACTACAAGGGGCCGCCCCGACCAGGGCCTTGGCTATCACCGGCCGCAGTCCATCTTGCCAATGACCACGATGGCTGCCACTACAGAGCTCACTCTCGCCATGGACTTCCCTTGGGAACCTCTCACTGAATTATTGCTAGCAATCCGTCCGTCTTTCTTTGGCAGATAAGGGCACTGGGTGCTAGTAGCTTAATCCAGTCCCCAAAGTCCACAGGGGTTGGTATGGGCAGAGCAGGGATTTGGACCTGGGCAGTCACCAGAGCTGGCCCTCAGGGCTTTACCAGATGCATGCTCCTCATCAGCTCAGCCCCCCCAAAATCTCTTCCAGGCCAACCTCTTCTGTGGCTCACTTTGCCCATCGTCCCCTGCTCCTACTTTCCAGCCTGATTCCCCCATTTAAATGTACCAAAGTTCATCCGCTAACATGGAGAACAGCAACGCCTGCTACCTCCGAGACCGCTAATGACTACCGACTGATCAGTTCTCACTCCCTGACTAGAAACCCTTTCTCTGTCCGGCTCTGTTCACGAATGCTTGCTGTGCACACATCTGTCCCTTCCCAGACCCTAGGGCTCCAGTTTCCATGGGGGCAGTCTGGATTTCTTTTGCCCTGAGGGAGAGAGTGGCCTCTGGTCACAGTTGGGAAGCAAGGAGGGCTCCATGTCTTAGTCACTTTTCTTGGGGCTGAGATACAGCACCTGACACCCACATCTCCAAGGAGGAGAGGCCCAGCGTGGGCTGGCTCCTAGAAGAAACAATATGGCAGAGCCTCATGGTGGAAGGGAAAGGGCTCACCTCATGTCAGACAGGAAGCAAACGGAGGGTAGGCCGGAAGGGAGATACTGTATTCCTTCCTTCTTAGCTCTCCCAGCCAGGCCCTACCTCTTCACAGGAGTCAGCACCACTGTCCCCAGACTGAGGCACCTCCTGTGTTCACATGAGGCTCTGGGGGACATCGGTACCTGAACCATAACCACATACCCCTGGTTACCTTTGGTCCTCACTCCCCTCAGGAGACCCCTGGGCCTGGCTTCTTCCCTCAGGTGGAAACTCTATCCTCCAACTCCAGTAGTGCTGTTTTCATGATTTCAGTTACCTGCAGTTAAAACTGTGGTCATTAAAAAAAAAAAAAAAAGTTTTTTTTTTTTTTTTTTTGCTCTTCCTTTGGGGACAGTCTTGCTATGTAGTCCAGGCTGGCCTTGAACTCACTACATAGCACAGGCTGGACTCCAACTTGTGACGATCCTCCTGCCTCTGCTTCCTGAGTGTCAGGATTACAGGTATGTGCAGCCATTGTCCATACTTGGCTTGGTTGGAAAAATACTAAGTGGAAAATTCCAGAAATTAACAATTTATAATTTTTGAATTGTCTACCCTTCTAAGTAGTGTGATGAAATCTCTAGTCTACCAAGGATGGAAATCATCCTTTCGTACAATGTGCCTGCTCTATATACACTACCCACCCATACATATCCATCGTTGCATGAGATTGGTTGTTCTGTCCAGTAACATTTATTTAACTTAATAAATGGGCAAAAATAGCAAGTGATGCTGGTGATTCATACATGCATCAGTTATGCAAAAATATAAAAGCTTTCGATTTAAAAGGAAATAAAGAATTATATTCTGAGAGTAGTAAGATCTGTGACATTGTGAAAGAGTAATAAATACTTGCGGGGGGGGGCGGATTTGGCTCAGTGGTTCCGGTGCCTGCCTAGCACGCACAAGGTCCCAGGTTCGATCCCTGGTCACCACATACAACAATACCGGGCGTGGTGACTCACACCCACCAACAATCAGTACCACACACCACAGTGCCAGGTGTGGTGGCTCATGCCTGTCAACCCAGCACTCTAAAGGCAGAGGCAAGAGGATTGCTGAGTTCCAGGCTTGCCTGGGCTACATAATGAGCTCAGGGGCAGCCTGAACTACAAAGCGAGACTGTAAAAAAAAAAAAATCTTGCCAGTTTTGTCGTCTCATCTCAAACGGCTAAACTTAAAGCCACAAGTGCATGTGAAGTTCTTAGTTATCACTAAGCGTTGCATCTGTGTAAGTAGGTGTTGGAAAATAGATGGTGTAGACAGGCGTTGGTTTTGCTGAGTCTGCAGTTCCAGGCATCTGCTGGGTGCCTCAAATCGTAGTGTTCCTGAGAAGGAGGCTGGTGAGTCACTTGGCGAACTGTCGGGTCATGGCGCCCCCTGCTGGTCAGTATGCGAAGGCGAGGAAGGCAGGGTGCCTGAACCCCTATGCGCTCCGTTTATTCGTTTTATTCAACCATCCGTTCCAGGAAATGCTTTGTTGTTTGCTGTTCTGGAGGCAGGGTCTTGCTATAGAGCTCAGGCGGCCTTACACCCATGGTGATCCTACTGCCTCAGCCTCCTCAGTGGTGAGATTACAGGTGTGCGCCACCACGCAGGTTTCCACAAAATGAAGTGGCTACTAAGTGCACTGGACTGGACCCTAAGACACACCGGGACTGAGGCAGACGGGAGGCTGCTCTGTCTGCGAGCACAGGAGTTATGCACGTGTGCACGCGGACTGGGAATGTGCGGGGGCGGACAGGGATGGGCTTGGATCTACAGCAGAAAGTTAAAATAAGAGAGGCACGTGGGGAGAGCTCAGGGTGCACAGGAGCGCGTGCCCGAGGCGCCCGCCGGGCTGTCAGCCAGGCCAGGACTCTGCCACGAGGAGCTGATTAGACATTAACTGGGAGAAAGGGCGGGGACCTGCCGGGAAGTCTCAGAGGAGGGACACTAGGAGGGACACCCCTGGACTAGATGATGGAGTGGATACCAGGGAGGGAAAGCCCCAAGGTGGGGATTTAACTCCTGAGACCCAATGCTCCGCAGCTGTAGAGAGCAGGCGATGAGGATCCGGGCTTCGTTAGTTTACTGACTGATAGACTGAGTGAGCGATTGGCAGGGGTGAGCTGCCGGAGTACATTAGAGGCCCAGGGTCAGGGTGTAGGTGACGGGGACCACGGTGAGGCAGCCAGCGGGGACTGACGGCGCAGGAGCGAGAGCGGGGAACCTGCAGACGCGGGCGTGTGCCCTGGGTCTCGGGGCCGGGCCTCCGCAGGAGCCGAGGGACAGCGCGGCACAGCGGGACCTTGACTCTTGAGGAGGGGAGAGAGGAGCCTGGGGCCGAAGGCTCACAGGCGCGGTCTGGACACCTTGCTCGCGCCTGTCTTCCTCCCTCAATGGGTATCATTTGTTTAGTAAATACGGTGTCTACGAAGTGCCAGGTACTGTGGGTGCATCACGGATTTGACAGTGGACCAGATGGTGCCTTCGCCCTCGGGGAGCCACGGGAGAAATGGAAAGATCCAATGCTGCGGCTGGATGGCGTGGGGGTCGGTGTGGGACCCGCCGGGAACGTTTCCTGGCCAGTCACATGGCCCCATTTGAACGCTGAGCAGAGGTGACCCAGGATGCGCGCGCACGTGTTTGTGCCTGGAATGAGCGGCGACCCTACAGACTGAGGGAGAAACACGTGGTCCACAGCTGACTGTCTCAATCCGTCTAACCAGGCATGGCATTGTGGGGACCAAAGAATCTTCATTTTATGTCACCCCTATCTATGTTTTAGCTGTAAACAAACATTGTACTTTGTGATATACATATTCTGTAAAAATAACTTGTGACAACTTGCTAATTGTGCTAATTGTGTGAGGTTTCCTAAAACCCCCAGGCAAGTCAGTAAGGTTGCTGAACTGGTTGCGCTGGTCGCCAAGTACAGCGATTTCCTGAAGAGCTTAAGGGGACAAAGCTCACATAATTAACCAGTGAGCTAATCAATAGGGCTGTTCCCACCAAGGATTTCCTCTGTTAGCCCTCCCACAAGATGACTGTATTTCCTATTCCCCCTCTACCAATGACCTGATAAGTATGATAGATCAAACTGTTAGCCAATCACTAGAAGGTTTAGGTCCCCTCCCGTGTGTAACCTGAATTGCCCTTAAAAGGGGCTGGTAGCCATTCTTCAGGGTCTCCAACCCAATAGTGGTAGACCCACTGCATGCTGTGCTAATAAAAGTTCCCTTGTTCATTACATGCGTGTTTGTCTTCCTCAGGATAGCATGATCCAGGCATTACATATGGGGGCTCGTCCGGGATCGCTTCCCCAAGAACACTTAGCACGTTGAGCACTTTATTCAGAACCGATCGGTAAGTTTCTCTCTATGTGTCTTCTATGTGTCTAGTAACTGTCTCTCTTTTCTTGGTTAATCCGGATCATTTTGGTTTGGTTTTGGTATGTAAGTCTAGGCAGACATGCTATTGGACTTCCCGCCTGAGGAGTGGGGAGAAGTCCCTAAACTCCTTTGTAGGGATCTTCCTTGCTTGAGGGCTTGTTTTTGTAGAAGACAGTTAGCTGTCTTCCTTGGTTAAAAACTCGTCCTTGTCGCCGGGTGTGGTGGCTCACGCCTGTCATCCCAGCACTCGGGAGGCAGAGACAGGAGGATTGCTGAGTTCGAGGCTTGCCTGGGCTACATAGTGAGCTCAGAGCCAGCCTGAAATACAAAGCGAGACCCTGTATCCAAAAAAAAAAATCCTTGTCAAAGATTCTAAACTGTTATCTTCCCTTGATTGAGGGCTCATTTCTATCAAAGATTGCTCTTGTCGGAAGATTCTATTTTTCTTTGTCTAATCTTGTCCTCTTTGATTGGACGCTGACCTTAAGGTTTGCCTCTGTAAAAGATTGTCTCACCTTTTTGGTTCGTGTTGATCTGTAGAATCTATAATATTGTCTTTGTCTCCCACTTCGTGTGCCGTACCGGTACTCTGTTTGTGGTTTCTGTTGTATTGTTTTGCTCTTGATTAGCTATTTTAAAAGTCATAAAAAAAAGTCTTGAAAAACCTGACTGCAAAAATACCCTGAGAAAAGTAAATCAAAGTGGTATAGTGGTTAGCATAGCTGCATTCCAAGCAGCTGACCTGGAAATCTGGACGAGGCTTCTGGCCATTTTGGCCCTAGAAAGGCCCTAAAAAGAATGAGCTCGGCCTCCCAACTTTTCCGGAGAGGGAAGCACGCCACAGGAGATTTCTCCTCAGCCCCCTTGGAAACTCGGGATACTCGAGATACTCGCCAGTGGGTTTAAAAAAAAGTGCAGCAATTATCACTCTTAGCCCAGCTACAACTGTCTGGTTTGCTCCTTGGGATTTCATCCTGCCCCTTTTGGTCTTGGTTTTGGTTTTGGTATGATTTGGGTATAAATTGAATTAAAATGGTAAGTTCTATATAAAGGGGTCAGAGTAATAACTATAAAATGCCTAAAAGTTAAAAATGGTCTAACATTGTTCTTCTATTGTAAAAGTGTTACTTGGTCTTGCCTGGGTTGTATTGGTAAAAACTGATCAGTAAATTAAAATAGCTAAAAGTTTTAAAGAGGTACCAAGCTAGCATTGTGACATCCGTCTTATGCTGTGTATAAAAGGTGTAAAGTCTAAAACAAACTAAAATTATATAACTTGGTTCTGTCAGGCAAAAGATACTTTAAAAAAATCCAAGCTACAGATTTTAGCTAACTGATAAATACATCTTTGTTTCACCTGGGTTAATGTTAATTGGCATGTTTTAAATGTTTCTTGTGTATTACAGGGTTCTTGGATTGTAATTATAGAGTTAGCATGCTATTTCTGTATCTCAATTGCTGAAAAAAACTCAGGGTTGCTCCTGTTACTACTGTTACAGTTGGTCAAATTGTAAAATGTAAGGATCTAAGAGCAAAGGAAATCACTTCAAATTTTAATAGCTAAAAATTTATTAGAGATACATAGTAGATAAAAAATGTTTTAAAAAACTATTAAAAAGAGACTTACGGAAAGATTCTGTATGGTTTATAAGGAGAGGGTTAACAGATGTTATACAAAAAGATAAATGTATGTTTTGTAATTGGATAAAATAAAAGGTAAATATAGCAGTGTGTGCTTGACCACACAAAGTTGATTGATGGACATGTGGTGAAACCAAAGAGAGCTACTTCTACAGAGGATTCTATAAAGTCTGGTGTCCATCTAACAGTGAAAAGGATATTTATTGGTGGCATTAAAAAGATACAAAAAAAGCCGGGCGTGGTGGCTCACGCCTGTCATCCCAGCACTCGGGAGGCAGAGACAGGAGGGAGGATTTCTGAGTTCCAGGCTTGCCTGGGCTACATAGTGAGCTCAGGGCCAGCCTGAACTACAAAGCAGACCCTGTCTCAAAAAAAAAAAAAAAATTTAATGACTAGCCGGGTGTGGTGGCTCACGCCTGTAATCCCAGCACTTGGGAGGCAGAGGCAGGAGGATTGCTGAGTTTGAGGCTTGCCTGGACTACATAGTGAGCTCAGGGCCAGCCTGAACTACAAAGCGAGACCCTGTCTCAAAAAAAAAAAAAAAAGATAGAAAAAACCCCCATGGTTTGAGAGACTACTTTAAAAGGTGTAACAAGATTGCAGCCATAAACATGATGAAAAAGAGTAAAAAGAGAAGATTTGCTTCTTTAACTTTTGGAACTCATACTGTTTTTAAACCAATTAAAAAATTGTCATTCTTAAAGTGTAGCATTCCAAGGTGGTAAAGATAAAACAACTGAGTGAATTTAGAAAAATATTGTAAAATGTTATTGCAATTTTAATGTCTAAAAAGCAAGTGGGGAGGTAGTTGACTGGTAGTAAGCAGAAGGAAAAAAGAAATTGGTTTTGTTTTTGAGTGAGAATGTCTGGTTGTGCCAGAGTGTGAAAGGAAATAGAAAGCTCAGCTTTGAGGGCCTGTTGCAAGTTGTGGAAGGTTTGAGGAGATGTAAACTTCACTTGCTTTGGTATGAAATGGTGCAGATAATGAGCTTAAAAATTGTTCATAGTTTGACAGTATCAAATCAGTTTTGGTAAAAAGTTCCAGCAGTCTCTATGGTAGTGGCTATAAAGCTGGTGGTAAAAGTAATAGATACAATAGCAAAAGGTTTAATAAAAAAAAAACAAGCAAAAGAGCTATAGTTCTTAATAGGAGAGGAAACGGAGAGTTGTGAGGAAAACTGCAAGTTACTTTGAGACAGTCATCCCAAATACATCAGGTGATTTGCCCTGTAATTGTGATAGTGGTAACAAGAATAAAAAATTTAAAAAATTTTAACTTTTCAATATTCATATAGTTTAGTTTTTCTACACTTTAGTACAGAAACTTTAACAAAGTGCAGTTTTAGAGGTGTTTCCCTGTGAGTTAACAAGTAAAGATCATTGTTAATTACTAGTTTGTATAAATCTTGCTAAAGTTAACATAAAGAAACACCTACTGACTTACAAGTTAAAGCAACTAAATTTATTCTCATTTCAAACCATGATAAATAGACATTGGCATGTAAAAAAAGATGTATGTTTACAATGCATGTTTTAGGTAAAATAGGATTGGGTACTCAAATTAACATATTTATAAATTTAACAGTATTAAGATTACTTTCAAATGAAAAAAATCTCAATTTTTATTAGTTTTTGTGCATTTTCTTTCAGAATGAAATAAATCATGGTTTTAGTGCGTGAGACTTGCTGAGTCCTAGCTGTATCTAAACATCTCCATTCAGCATTATTAAACCCCTAACTGGCTGACAAGCTTTCTTCTGAGTTTACCCTATGTGTTTTGCTGGGTAAAACACAAGATAGTTTAAGAGCAATTGTTAAAAATTTAATGCAGCAAAAGTGTAGCACAGTACACATTGTGTTATTAATTGTGTATATTTGAGCTTAAATCAGGTTGGTATAAATTGTCAATTTTTTTTTTTGAGACAGGGTCTCACTTTGTAGTTCAGGCTGGCTCTGAGCTCACTATGTAGTCCAGGCAAGCCTCGAACTCAGCAATCCTCCTGTTTCTGTCATCATGCTGGGATGACAGGCGTGAGCCACCACGCCCGGCACTGTGGTTTATGGTATTGATTGCTGGTGGGCATGAGTCACCATGCCCAGCATTGTATATGGTTACTGGGGATCGAACCCAGGACCTTGCGCTTGTGAGGCAGGCACCGGAACCACTGAGCTAACCCTCAGGCCCTAAGTTGTCAATTTATTTAAAAGATCTTGGTTAAAAAAATAGATTTTAAGGTCGTATATAAATCATTGTCTGTTCTGTGCCAGCTAGAGTGATTACAATTTCTTTCATCAAGTCTTAAGTATGTGCCCAGCTTTTACTTTTTCTTTGCAGTTTAACATTAAATCCAATATTTTATTTGGTTTTAAAGGCACTAAGCAAAACTAGTAATAAAAAGGGAGCCAAAGGCAGGAGACAGAGATCAAGAAAAGCCATCAACATTTGCCAGTTTTTCAGGAGGTCCCCTAGACATGCCCCAACTGCAAAGATGACCACTAGAGAGCAAACTGCCCCTTGAGGCGAAGGCCCCAAGGTTCAGACCCCTCTCATCAACTGGGCCAGCTGAGCTAAAGGGGCCCAGGGCACTCACTGCCTTTTCCCTCTTGTGAGACTGTCATCTCCACAGAGGAGCCCTGAGTAGTTATGACCATAGGTAAAAAAAAAAAGGTAGACATGTTTTAGACAGATAGATAAAACTGGACCTCAAAAAGAAGCAAAAAACAAAACAAAACCCAAAAAAAACAGCCAATTTGGAAGTTAGTGTTGCCAGAAGAGAAAGCTATCCCACCAGCATAAGACAAACAGCCACGATTGATATTCTAAATAGGCGTTGACAGATGTTTTAGAAAAGGCACTGGCCTCCTTAAGATAAACAATAGCATTTGATATTCTAAAATGGGAGCAAACCTCCTGGGGTAAAAAAGCTAACACTTTAACCCACCTTCCTGAAAAAAGTTCATGGTTTGTCTATTTTGTGTTATTTCTCATTGTACCAATGTTACTCAAGCTACTGTATTTATAATGTTACCGTTTGACCATAATTTTGTCCCAGTCTAGACTCCTGATCCTCAGGGCTTTGCTCCATAAAAGCCCTCCTTTTTTAGAGAAACCTGCTGTATTAATTAATCTGTTAGATTCTGTCTTGTTTACCCACCAGCCCACATGGGATGATTGCCAGCAACTACTTCAGATCGTCTTTACTATGAAAGAATGGGGACAAATAATTAGTGAGGCCCACAAGTTGGTCCCGGGAGTTGATGGGAGACCCACGACAACTCAGGCTCAAATCAAAGAAGTATTTTCCTTACAGCGACCAGATTGGGATCCCAACACGGCAGCAGGTAAGGAGAGTCTAAAAAATACCACCAGACTCTGTTGGGGGGGGGTCTCCGAGCCACTGCAAGACGGCCCACAAATTTACCCAAGGTAAGCCAAACTATACAGAGAAAATAAATGCCCTAGTGTCTTTTTTTTTTTTTTTTTTT
>PVIC010049793.1:0-13036 GCA_004025085.1 Thryonomys swinderianus | reverse complement strand
AAGTGAGACCCTGTCTCAAAAAATAAATAAATAAATAAAAGCAAAGGAGAAGGCAAATTCCAAACTTGAATATAGACTGAAATGGTGAAGGGCACAGCAGCAGAGGTGTCTGGAGGGCCAGGGAAATTTGCTTAAGGATAAGAGAAACCATTTTAAGATAATGATAAGGTAAAATGGAGCAGACAGGGTTGCTGGAGGATCCTGAATAAGGAATTTTTTTTAGCCTCAGCTGAGCTTTTGCTATTGTTCCTAATTCTATTTATAATTTGAACTCTGGCCCCACCTGTAAGGATCATAGATACAGAAGTTCTCTGTCAGGCTCTAGTGAGGCAGGATCTCCAAAACAACAAAATCTCTATTCGTCTTCTTGACACCAACAGTTTAGACCAACTCCACCTATGAGAGAGGTGATGTGTTTCTCTAGGGCTTTCACTCTCCTATCCATTACTTTTTCTTTCTTTCCTTAATTGATGTGCCCTTTTCTTTTTCCCCCTCCTCTTCCTGTTCCTCCCTGTCTGTCCATCCCTTTCCAGTAACATTAACCCTTCTCCATGCTTCCTAAAAAGGCCAGTTTGGATCACAGAAGTATGAAGACCAAACAACCTAATCCTCAAAGTGTCCTCTGAAATCAGATGCAGTATGTTAGCATCACCTGAGACTTGTTGGAAACGCAGATCCTCAGATCTGTCACATGCCTGAGGGCTGAGGAACCTCATGTATAGGCTCCTGTGATCTCTGTCTTTAAAGAACTATTGGTGCTTCTCATGCCAGCTTGAGTTTGAGAAGCACTGAGTTCAACAGTCCTCAGTCAATTCACCTGCTCTGGCTTTTCAGGTTGGAGAGACCTGGATCTAGGCTGTGATTCTACCACTTCCTAGATGGTTGGACGAATGACTCCACTGTCCCTCAGTGCTGGCTAGTGTCTATGTTTTTGAGGAGCAGATGCTAGTTTTTCCCTGGCCAATCCATGAGTGGCAGTCTCTCCATATCTTTGCATCACTCATGACAAGGCATGCGTCCTGCTTTCTTCCTCCTGTCTTCAGCATCCTGGCAACCATGATGCTTGACTCTTTTTTCACTGCCTTGGCAGCTGCCTTGGCCACAGGTCTCAACCTGGTTATTTTCATCACTTCTCACTTCCTGTTCTCTTCCAGTCTCACATTTTCTGTCTTTGGCACATCACATGTGTTCTTTATTCCCATCTATCAGATTTGTATTCATTAATGTTTTATTGCTACAACAAAATACTCGAAGGCAGCTACTAACAAAGAAGAGGTTTCTACAGCTCACAGTTTTGGAGTTTCTAGGTGTTATGATGCCTGGCTGATGGCAGACCCAGGGGTATGTGTAGGAGCAGCAGTTACAAAGTGTGGTAATTTCAAACTATGGCAAATTTTTAACATTTTATTGCCATCAACATGTGTTCAATCTCTAGTACCAGGTGAAAAAAAATGTATTCTGTATAATTCCATTTATACAAAATTTTAAAAAAGCATCATTGATTTGTGGTGGTAGATGTCAGGGCAGTGGTTGCCTCTGAGAGAGGTATTTGGGGGTAAATGTTCTGTTCTGATTATGAGGTGTCTGCAGTGGTTTGTATATTTTGTAAAAAAAAAAATAACAATAACATGTCCCCAAACCATGTGCTTAAAATGAGTGCATATTATGGTCCTAAATTGCACCTCAGTAAACATGATTTCAAAAGTGATACTGGTGACAATTCTTGTTGATTGTTACTTTTAAATTAATTGTTGCTTTTGAATTAGAGCTTAGTTTAAAAGCTTGGGAGTGAGGTTAAATATAAGTGGGTTTAAATCCAGGCTAACTAGAGACTTACTTGCTAAAGGCAATGGAAGGATTGCTTTACTTCTCTTGAATGTCAAATTTTCTAGGAGCATGTTGAGGAGAATACTTGTACCTTTCTCATAGGGTCATCATAAGGATGCAGAAAAATAATTTAGGCAAAATTCTTTTGTATCAACACTCAATTTTTAGCATATTTTACCTGATCCTTTTCTATTTTTTCAGTTGAAGAGCTTTCTTAAGGGCTTCGTGATCTTTATTATCAGCGAAGATGATTTGTAGCTATAAAGTCAATAGTGTTTATTCATATATTGATTTACTGAAAAATATTTATTGTAGTCTGCTCTGTAGAAGGGGATAACACGTCCTTTGGTTTTTCTCTGAGTGAGGTGTGACAGCGTTGCATGGTTTTGGGCAGAGAAGCAACATGAGCTGGCTGACCTGAGGTGGAAAGATCTCGCTAGCTCAGTGCTGTGCACCAGGAGTTTCTGTAGTAATAGGAGTGCTCGCTGCCCTCCATGATGACAGTCACTCATCACATCTCACTCTTAAGTACACGAACTAACATGATAGAGGAAAGGAATTTTTAAGCAATCAGAATTCCAATTTAAGTCACACGTATCTACAGGCTATTATATTGGACAGTGCTTAGTTGAGACTAAATTGGGAAGGAATAGGGGAAAGCAGAGTGCTGAGGCTTGGGGCGAGGTAGAGGGGACAACAAACCAGCTCACAGGGACCTTGGAACAGGGTGGTAGACTGGATGGGGTGATAAATGTTCAGATTCTAGAGCTATTTGAAGGTAGAGACAATAGGATTTCACCACCTACTGGCAGATTTCCTAACAAAATATGAGAGAAAGCCGTCAAAGATGGCCACTGGATTTGGGGCCCGAGAGACAGGAAGATGGAGGTATCATGGAGTGAGATAGGGAAGGCTGATTATAGAAATGGTTTAGGGGACTGGTGAGGACTTTTATTTTGAACGTGTTAAGTTTGAGATGGTTTGTAAAATTTTATTTAAAACGTCATGAACATGACAGGTTTTGTTGAAGGATTGTCCATCAGGTGGAGTAAAGCCAGAGGATTTGGTCAGTGAGGGGTGGACAGTGTTGAGACTCTTTCCTTAAAAATGTGGTTTCATTCAGACAAATCATATCCAGGCAACACGAGACCTTGCGGTCTCTATAGTAATTTCTCTTTTCTTTAAATTATGACTTTAGTCCAGGTAATTACAGATAAGAAGTTGGTTGAATGTGCTGGAAGAAAAAAGAAGGGATAAGCAAAAAAGTGCAAACCCCCCCCTTTGTGTTTACTTTGAAAGGGAGCTTTCTCAGAGGGCTTCCTGGTCGTCAGAGCATGTAGTCAGCTATAATTACGTTTGACTTCTGCACCTCACCACAGAAGAAATAACATGTTCGTACAGCCTGTCTTGTTTTGCTCTGCCATCCTGGTGTTTTGCTTTGCTTTATTCCCCTGGCCCTCTCCAGCCATCCCTTCTCTCAGCCCTGTGGCCTGGCACTGGTCATGGCGTCCAGCCGCCCTTCTTTGGTCTACTCTAAGGTCATTTTGGAGGCAGCCACATGGGCTGTGGGTGTGGGCTACAGCTTTGTGTGGCTGTCAGGAGAACAGAAATCTAACTCAGAAAGCCTTTGTAAGCATGGCTTTGACTGTTCCAAAGACTACCCACCCCTTATTCTCCAGTTTGGCCTAGACGGCTCTCCATTCAGACCCTGTGTACCCCACGGTGACTTCATCTGAAGTGTATAAACAGGGGATGGTGCCTCATTCTTCTTGCTAATGTAACTAGAACTTTTATGGAAAGATATATCTGTCATGTCTTGTGAACTCTGAAACTTGGAGATGATCTTTGAGCCCATGTCTGGTGCTGCTGCTGGTGTTGGTGTTTCTAAGCATTGACAGGAACACTCTTCCATTCTCTGGGGGAGGGAAGAATTCGGCAATCTATAAAATGAGAATCACTGCATGCATCTAATGTCCTGATTTTCTTAGGCCAGAGGAAAGTGTTTTAATGTTTGAAATAGTACTAATCATGCTCTTGCTACGTTTTTATAAAATATTAAGGGGAATTCTTGAGGAATTGAGTGTCCAGTTAATTGAACTTCTAGAGTTACATGAACTGTCCACAAAAAAACATGCTGTCTTCTCTTCTGTTGTCAGTATTTCCTCCCAAACATATGTGTTCACATTTCTACCTCAGTGGGAAAAATGTGGTACTCAAAATGGTGGCTCCTTGATTCCTGATGCCTGCTGACTTTCCACAGGTGCTGTAATTCAGTACAGAACTTGAGCTCCTTGAGTTGAAAGTTCCCCAGTTCATCTTACTTTATAGATGAGGAACTAAGCCCTACAACATCAAAGAGGTTCCCAGCATCAATTCATTGCAAACCAGGTCCAGAGTCATGGTGATGGATCTCGAATCCGGAACTAGGCCAGTGTGGATCCCTACTGCCCTTTGCTGGCTCTGGAACTTTGCACCTTTGAAAGCATTGATAGCTCACTGCATTCCCTCAGCTAAATGAGTTTCCTCAAGTGAATGTGTTCTCCAAATTAACACTTGCTGTCTCCCAGCCATTATGCAGCCATACATGGAAGGTGCCATAGGGCTTCCTGCTCCTACGTTGCTAGAGCCTGCTATCTTTTTCCTACCAACTTCATTTGCCTTTTTCTGAGTACTTTATCTGATTTCATTGATCTTACAATGTAATATGGTATAGAAAAGCTTTGAATAGTTTTGCTTTTCTGGCAATATCACCCTCATCAGCACTTTCTTTTCTTTCAGGACATTTGCAAATCACTTTGGTGCCACCGAGTGGGCCACAGGTGTGAGACCAAGTTTATGCCAGCAGCTGAAGGAACCATTTGTGGCTTGAGTATGGTAAACTGCTTACTTGTTAGTTTTTAGCTCTGGAAACTTGAAAGTCATAGAACCTAACCAGATTACTTATGTTGTGGCCTTAGAAAGCAGTGCCTTGGCTGAGTATATTTTCTGCTTTCTCTTGATAGTAACCAGTATTGTGTAGCATGCTGGATGCTAATAGAACCCAGAAAGTTTAATTATTTAGGGTTTTTTTCTTTTGCCTTTGTTTTTTTCTATTTTTTTTTAGACAGAAGATTGAGTCAAAATACTTGTCTTTCACTCAGCTTAATAAGTTTCATTGAATACTTTGTGCCTTTTAAAATTGATACTATATGTAAATGCCTCAGGAAGCAAATGTCTTATAAGCGATAAGGAAGCAGTCATCCTCCAGACCAAAGCCCCTTCTATTTCTGTTCACAGAAGCTGTCTCTGGCCTTTAGTTGTGCCCACAGATGCCTGTCATCAGTCACATTGACACTGAAGGATGGGGGCTTCTCCCTCCACTTAAACATTCTCATGTGTTAGTTTCTATCCTGCCCCTTTCCCAGTAAAATCTTTTTTTTTAAATGAATTCTTTATTGGTACATTTTATATACAGCTCACAATCATACACAACATTGGGGAATTTGTACCAGTATATGATACAAGTTGATACTCATTTTTACCCACATCCCTATCTTGAGGGTACATTGAGCTTGAAGAGCCAGTACATGGTTCAGATCTGGGAGTCCTTTAGAGACACCCTTGTAGACTTGACATAAAGGATAACATTTGCGGGTTTGCTGATCTCAGCCTATGCTGAAGACAGGTATTTAAGTAAATTCAGTTCCTCAGAGTTCTTTTCAGCACTAGATGTTGGGTACAGGAGACTCTGGGGATATAGAGATGAATGTAACTCAGTGGTACCCCTTCAAGACTTTACAGTCCACCTAAGCAACCTATGCAGAAGCCAGTGCCTCCATTTCTCTTCAGGGCACGTGGACTTTAAGCATCTGTTGCATGTATTAAATATTTACCTTTACATGTAAAGTTTTATATATGCATGTGACTGTTTGCTTATCTGTGTGTGAATTCCTGTATATTCCTATTTTCTACCCTGAGAAACCAGAGGGAGGCAAACTCATCAGTCTGACTGGGTCTAGAATCCACACTGAAATAATGAAAGGTGTGATTAATTGGCTGATTAGAACAGATCTTAGAAAAAAACTTTATTTGCAGAAAATACATTGAGTTAACATTAAGATACATTTGTTGGTAATATACCTCAGAGATAAGGAGTAGAAATCCTGTGTACGAGCTTTGGCTACTGAGTTCAATCCAGTCTCTGCTACCTGAGTAGTGTCTGAGTAGCTGTGTGACTGTGAGCATGTGACTATTTCTCTACTTTTCCTCTTAGTTGTATAACTAGGATCCAGCTTCCAAAGGCTTTGAGAGGGTTCTATGAGATTTCATATAGGAAGCTCTCCCCACCATTGTTAGGTCAGAAGCCTCTTAACCGCTGCTGGTGATATGGTTACTATTATTTTTGTTGTTTTGTCTCAGCCTCAGAGCTCAGTCCAGGGCAGCCCTGTGATTACTGGTGGGGAAATACATACTTACCTCAGACAGAATCTTCCGATGACCATTTCCCTCCCCCTGCAAAAGTTCCCAAAATGTTATGCGACTTCATGCGATCCCTGAAATGGCAGTTAATCTAGGGGTAAAAATTAAAACCAGAAGGATTAATCAGTGCATGGCACGAACATGAAGAAAGGAAGCACTACGTTAACCTAGACAATGTGCACTAGCGAGGAAGCCACACAATCAGCAGCCACAAAGCCAAATGCAGCACAGGGGAAATGTGAAGATTTGAAAGTCAAAACAATCTCTCCTAATTCTGTAACTGAACTCCCACTCCTCAGCCAAACCTGGCATGGTCCAAAACCGACCCTTTGTGTCTAATTACAGAGGCTTTTAGGAACGTGCACAGTTCTGCTTAGTCATGCAGAACTTGCTCATAATAGAAGCACCACGGGAGGGAAAAATAAAAAACACCATAGGCCAATGCAGTCCCCAAGGACAGAAATGACCGACCCGGCCTGGACTTTGTTGCAAAGCACTAAAATTGGAAAGTTAGCACAGAAAACAGCTCTCACTGTACCCTGTACAGATTCTGGGCCAATGGAAGACTCAGGTCTGAATCATCTAAGATGCTAAAATAGTTCAGAGGCTTCTGGACCTGAAGTAGGGACCTTTCCTGGGGACACACAGTCAAAGGGTATTGTCTGAAGAGGATGAATTGCTCACAGTGAGTTACTCGGTTTCCTAAGCAGTGCTCTGTAGATGGTTTGAATAAACAAGATCTAATGTATATAAGATCACATCTATTTTTGTGATGAGAAAATAACCCTAAATGATCAATTCTTGGTTGAGAACTTAGAAACTGTCTCTGTTTCAGTGAATGGCCTGAATTGTCCCTTAGGTAGTTGTCAAGGGAGCCCCTGCTGTGCTTTCATCTCCTGCCCTTGGCTATTGGGTGACATGTTACCTGGATGGCTCCCAAAGCCAGTGGTTCCCAGCCTGCTGGTGGCAGCTACACTGCTCTCCAGATGGCAGCTGGTCAGAAGGCAAGTGGCAGATCAGGAGTGTCCGAGGGTTTGTGTAGCCCAGCAAGAGAAAGGACTAATGAGGGTGTCACACACTGTCTGTTACTGTGCATGCGCTTTGCTTCCTCGTGCTGTCTGAGGCAGTCTTTGACGGGAAGCGTGTCATGTTCTTCCCACAGTGGTGTCGCCAAGGCCAGTGTGTGAAGCTGGGGGAGCTCGGGCCCCAGCCCGTCCATGGACAGTGGTCCGCCTGGTCGAAGTGGTCAGAATGTTCCCGGACTTGTGGTGGAGGAGTCAAATATCAGGAGAGACACTGCAACAACCCCAAGTAAGACTCACAGAAGGCTGGGTGCCAGAAGACCTTGACCTTCAGCTTGTCACACGCTGTGTTTTCTTGCCTTTGCTTACAAGCAATCAGCAGGGTTTTTACAGTTTGCAGACAGAGGCTCTGTCTGCAGGGAAGCAGCAGGGTGGGGAGAAACCGAAACACAGTACAGGAGCTGCTGTGCATGCAGATGATGATGAGAGTCCAGTCTGCTTGTCTGCACTCCCCACTGCCCTGGAGGCTAAGGCAAGAGGACCACAAGTTATTCTCCAGCATGGGCAACTTGGTGTTTTAGTGAGACCTTGTTTCAAAATAAAAAAAAAAAAAAATGTAAAAGTTGAGGACATAGCTCAATCCCCAGTACCAAAAAAATATTTAAAGCCGCCAGTCTTCCCCAGTCACAGCCTGAGTTGCCTGCTTAAACCTCAGTGTGGGTTCTGCAGTCCCACAATCAAATGCCTGAAACATTGCAGAACAGGGAGGCTGGGCTGGCGGAGTGCTGTGGGCCTCCCAATTTGGGGCAGGTGGGGGTGGAGGACATGGAGATGTTTGCCATGCAGAAATATGCACTGACATGTGTTGGCAGATCTACCTGACTTTTCAAGAGAAACCAGGGAATAAACATTGAGGGTGAAATTTCCCAGTTTCGAAACACTGGCAACTAATTGTTTTTGACTTTCCTTAAAAACAAAACCAAAAGCCACTGTGAAGAGTAACCGAGTCATCATCCGTGGATTGCAATTGGTCATGGTCACCCCGGATCAAATCATTCTGCCATCTGTCCTTGTAAGAGGAAGGTGGATTCCAGTTACTTTCACATGCTCTAACTTGCATGTGATACAGATATGCCCCCTCTAGCCTGCTGATACAGAAAGAGCTACGCTTTGGAGATAGATAGGTTGATTCTATGTTTGTCCCTTCTTAACTGTGTGGCTTTGGCAAAATTGCTTGAACTCAGAGCTTAGATGTGTATAGGAATTGGAGATGTTTTACCCACCTCACCAAGTGTGGGCAGGAATAGAAACTATGGCTGGAAAATGCCTCAGAGACTAGGGAGCATCTTTTGTGCCTTGCACAAAAGGTTGTGGAGCCTGGGTGTTTTTCAGTGTCCTCATCCTGGTCTCACCAGGAAGGTGGGGTCACCCCACAAAGGCAGAGAGAAGCAGAGGCATCACTGGGCCATAGAGGGTGAGGGTGCAGGGGAATGGGAAGAATGTGATGGGAACTTGGAAAAGAGGAAATTTAATTTGCAACACAACTGCAGTGGAGGCACAAAGGTTAAGGTAGACTCCAAAGCTCAACAGCCCAGGTTTGGATCCTGGCCCTGCCAGTACAGACCATGTGCCCACTGCCCCTGAAGACAGGCTCTGTCTGTCCCCAAGGTCCTCATTTATGAAAGTGAGGTAGCAATGGCACCCGACAGCTGAGATAGTAATGGTAATTTGACTTGAAAAAGGCCTGGCAGGTAGTAAGCATGGGATGAACGCTTGGTAAATTACAAATTGCACTAAATAAGGAAACTAAAACCAAAAGAAACTAAAACAGGCAAGTATTTCTTCTGAGTCAGCAGTCTGAGCTGGATAAAGGGGTTAATTTCTTTCAAAATATAAGGGATACTTTGGGACTTTTTTTTTAATATAAAGGCTAATTTAACCATAAATTTTTAGAGGGGTTGCTTAGGATATCTTGGACCGATCTAGGGCTTTTCACCTTCAACACAATAGAGATGAAGGGACAGAACCTATCTGTTGTGGAGTTTTTCAGATACTGCAGGGAAGCTGTCAGCCTGGCATCTCCCCGCCAGATGCTAGTAGGACCACTTGCTATCTCTCTAGCCTCCAAATCCTAACAACCGAAAGGGTCTGTAGGCATCGCCGCCCACCCTACATGGGGCAGAATCATCTTTGAGACTCACTGGGGTCTCATGAGACTCAAAGTATTGGGTATAATAGAAGATTTGTGATGTGCTTATGATTTATGCCAGATTATTATGACTGCCCTTCTGCTACGTTAAAGGTAGCCCATGTTTCAGATAGGATTGTTAAAATCATTATACTACTTTACATTTTTGAAGCATAGCTCACGGATCTGGTTTTCATACATCACAACATTTTACAATCCTAGTACTTTCCCAAGAAAGAAATAGATTACCTAATTTAATAACCCTGCTGAAAAAATGCCCTTGAGAGTTAAATTAAATCCTTTCTCATATCTACAGGACTGAGAATTCTCATTATAATGGAGCATTGTTTGTGGAAATATCATATTGTAATTTTAGAGATGCCTTATAAAAGAATTAATCACTAAAGTATTTCCACTTGGTGCGGTTTTGTCCCATTTAGCAAGATTAAAGATAATCACGATACTGTTTAACTATGCATGAAGTCACAAATAAAACAAGCAGATAGGCTATCCCAAGACAATTGAATTCATTGTTCTCTTTCTGCTCTTAATTTGCTTTGTTGTAACAAAGCTGAGGAGTTTTCCTCCCTCTTTCGAGTTTCCGATTTCTTGCTTCAGTTTCGGCCTTTGGTTCTGATCCTGTCGCTCAGCCTAACCATTGTTGTTTTCTCTGAGAAACAGTGTGGGGTTTCTGTTTCATGTAATGATATTTTTCCAGTATGTATTTCTTTCATACAAAATGAATGACTCCTGGCTGATTTCTCATGGATTTCTCAAATGTTCAAGCTTTCAGAGTTTAAAGGTTATCAGTCTTGGAATGGCCTTTGCCAGCACATGTGGCTGTCTCCTCTATCCTGTGTTTATAATGGACATTTTTCATTGCCCCCAGGCCTGTTTGGTACTGAGCCCTACTATGCTTTAAGAATCTTCCAAAGTTCTTTTCCAGGCATTTGCTCCCAATCAGGTTAGAAACAATACATGGGTTGAAGCCTCATCAGATTCAGTTATTTTCCCATCAGGCACAGCAGCCCCTGCCTGGGCCACCCACTGCTAATGGCAGAGTCAGTCCGAAGTCCTATAATCTACCCTAAAAGACCCTAGGTAAATTCCTCTAAACTCTTTTCATGGAAATTGACAGGGGCATGCTGAGGCATTCTCAAAATTCTCTGAAACATGAGTCTATTCCGGCAGGAGTTACATACCATTGACTCTAATGCCACTTAGCAAGTGGAGTCCAGAGAAAACCCTGGCTCCGGAGCAATGGCTCACCCAAATCTGTGACCTCTTTTCCAACTAGTAATTTCCAAGTTCAAATACCAGAATAATGATTCCTTTTCAAAACGTACATTGTACTTTCTTATCGAGAGTCTGGAGGACACAGCAATCCATATATATGTGTGTGTATGTATCTGCATATGTGTGTATTTGTGTTTTTCAGATCTCCCCAGGTGACTGAAAACAAAGATAGAACCAACATGGGCTGGGGATTTAGCTCAAGTGGTACTGTGCCAAACTTAGACGCACAAGGGCCCAAGTTCGATCCCTGGTCCTGCATAAAAAAGAAACAGCAGGCTTCATAATCATTTATGGTCAGGATAAGTTGTGCACAAGAAAACACAACAACATCTCTTAGAGACAAAGCAAATCCATTGACTTCTCTTTTTATTTGTTTTTAATTTCTAATCATTAAGAACTTGCTGCACTAGAGAGCATCATGGTAGACTGGTCTATCAATTTATCCTAACACTAATATTTAAGATTGCAGAAAAATCTACCTGAATTGGAAGATTTAATTTTTAAAAAGCTCAAATTCTTGCCAGGCTTTACTTTGGATTGCTTTGCCTTTATCCCTAATAAAATATATGAATATGTAAAAACCAGATAGTGTAATATCCAGTACAATAGGGGCACTTATCACAGAAGTATGAACTATTTAAAAATAGTTCTAATTTATTTGTTCTAAAATTGCCTCAGATTTGTTTAATTGAGTTTATTGAGACATTTTATATATACATGATGATCACATTCAACATTGACAGTTTGTACCAGTACATGACACATCTTGATTCTCATTTGTTTCCCCATTCCCCTACCCTCCCTAAACCTCAGGTTCTTTATGGTGGTTATATCCTTGGTCAAAATTGCACCCATTTTACAGATGAGGAAATTAAATAAAATTGCCCAAAGTCAAGCTAGACAGAAACAGTGAGTCTTTAAATCCTAGGCTTATCTCCTTGTGAAGGCTGGCTCCTGACCACTGCACTCATTCTGCACGCTCATTTTGAGCTCTATGAGCCTTTTTTTTTTTTTTTTTTGCTTTCCCTATAAAACCAGGAAAAGCAAAGGCACTATGTGTTTGGAGGTCTGTGAGTTGACAAAGTAGCACTCTGTGGTCCTCTTTCACTTCATGTCATATAAGTCGTCCACATGAGGGAAATGTGTTAACTCTCAAAAACGTCTTAAATGCTGCCATTTGTTTTCAACCTGTCTTGTTAGGATGACTGGGAATCTTGAAGCTATGATAAAGCACTTTAAGGTTTTCTAAATGCTTTTTAGATAAGTTAAGAAGTCTACAGGGATTTGCTCTAGGACCATGGCTGTTGCATGCTTAAAAGTTGCTCCATAATGTTTTGAAATAACATAAAAATCCCATTCTGGCAGCAGGGCCCTTCCTGTTTCTGGTGAATCGATCTTAACAGGCAGTTATAGGAGGACTTGGTAAAATATGCTGAAGCAAATCCAGGGCTATTTTATAGAACACTCATGCTTCCTAGAGAGACAAGGAATTTTAATCACTGAAATGGACTAATTTGGAGCTTCCTTTCATGTTACATGTTGGGATTGAAAGTTTGTACGTGAAGAGCTACAGCTGAGAAGGCTCTGAAAAGGGGGAAATGAAAAGAAGACATCACTTCGTGTGCAGAGGGGGCTGGATGAGGGGCTAGTAGTTTTTTTCAGTGTGGTTGGCATTTTTTCCTTTTGTTTTCTGGCTTTTGCAGATCAGAGTCTGGCCTCTAAGATCTTAGAGAGTTTACCCCTCAATCATAATTATTTAGCTTCTAATGGGATTCCCTATTGTGGAAATCCATTTCCCATTGTTTGGCAAGAAAGCAGTGGGCCACCTGCGAAGTTAAAATGTGATTATATGGAAGAAAACACGGCAGAATTTTCCCTCAGTTCAGGGTGAATTCAAGTCAAATACAAGAGTCAGAATGGTCAGCAGTCTATCTTGAGAGCTGGGAGAGCTGGGTCTGCGAACATGGCTCATGGGGCTCCTTCTCCCCTTTCAGCCCATTGTCCTGACTTCCTGCCCAAGGACAGGTGCACAGAAAATTATGGGAGGACAATGAGGGTGTTGGGAAATGAGAGAAAAGGTGGAGGTGTAGGGAAGACCTGCTCTTCTGTCAGTCCAGAGAGAAAGAGAGGCACCAAGTACACACATTACCAAGAACATATCAGTGTTTTTACACGTGTCTCTGGCACACGGCAGTCTGATAAATGTCAGGAATATCTTTTCATCAGTTACTGAGGAAATAACAAG